>VZTD01002079.1:461658-688308 GCA_013397725.1 Rhagologus leucostigma | reverse complement strand
GGCGGCGACTGCCATCTTCTGAGGGAGCGCGGCCTCACGCGGGGCCGGGCCGGGCCGGGGGCCGCTCCTGGCGCGCCGCAGCCCCCGCGTGCGGGCCGGCCACGGGCACAAAGGGCCCAGACTCCCCCAGGCTGAGGTGATGGGGGTTTCTCCTGAAGCAAAAGGGTCCCCGGCAGCACATCGCCTCAGCGGAATGAGAGCGAGAGCAAGGTGCAACACCTGCACAGGTTTGCAGGGACCAGGCGCAAGGCGACTGTAACTAAATGCCCAGTGTCTCAAAAAGTGAACATAATGGACGAGTTCAGTTGCCTTTTTCTCCCATACCTGTATTGGCTTTCTAATCTGAAAGATCTCATTATCTGATGATAGGACTGAAGTAGGCAGGGTTTTTTAATCTGCCTGCACATTGCCTCTTTTTCTAAGCCTAATTCCACTTTAAAAACCAAATCCAAAGGTAAAAAATATTATCTCCTAGTAAGAACAGTTGCTTTTTTAAATGACAGCCAGGTAGGACTTGCACAGACCAGCGGGATTTTGTTTCCATTGGAACTGCTTCAGTTTCTGATCTGAAGAAAATAAGTAGTAAGATTCCAAAGCATGCTTTATTAAGGGATTTTTCCTCATGATCCAATGCGACTACAAATAAAATTTTACAGGAGGTATCCTTCATTGCAACATTTCACAAGCAGATGACGTATAAAGTGTCGGTTTCAAAGAGTGCCACACTCTGAGCATCACTGACTGCGAGGTGTCTAAAACAGAGAGGTCAAAATACATCATTACTAACTTCCAGGAAAGTCAGCCCAGAACGGCTCCTCTCTGTGTGACAGCAGAGCACTGTCTGGCTGACCTTCCGTTCATGCACTGGATCTGTGTCCCATTTTGGCCAGCTGGGGTGATGGCAGAGAGCCCGTGATAACAAATTTTGACAGTGTCGGGCTTCCACATCAGTTGTGCACGCATCAGATTTGCTGGTCCCACAATACAGTGAAGTGAGCCGTTAGAACAAAGAAATGAAGAAGGCTCAAAGTGTTCCTGAATATCCTGACAGACCCTGCACAGCTCAGGAAGATGATGGGTAATTTTTATTCCAAACTATCAAATAATTGGGCATTATAAACACAGTCAAGCAAATTTGCTGACAAATACAAGATAAAAGCATCTTCCACTTGGGATTAAATGCTTTTCTCTTCAAAAGGAAGTTGTGGTCTTAATAAGTGGTTGCTCCCTGCAGCCTTCCCTTGGGCTTGTAGGTGGCAGGAGGTGCTGATGGTGCCAGAAGAGAAACAGACTCTGCACAGGCCAAATGACCAAGAGCTCTGAAGAGCCTCAGGACCTGATTCCGATCCTGCATACCTCACTGGGAAATGGGAGACACATTCCCATGGATACCCTAAAATGGCTACAGGCCCTGACAGCAACATCCAAGGCAGGCAATACTTTAGCACAGGGCAACACTGCTTTCTATAAAAGGAGCACAGCAGTAATTGTGATGAACTTGTGATCCATGGTTCTTAAAAATTTTATGATCTATTGGAAAATTTCCTCCAGATTTTATGGGGTAATTTTTATGCTGGAAAATGTCTCTGGGTGTTCCTAATCTCTGTGTATAATTACTGTGACTGATAGGGCAGTGAGGAACAGCAGTGCATGCTCAGTCTCACACATGTCCTACTGAAAGCCCTTCTGGAGAGAAGATCTTTATCCAAACCACAATAATTTATAGGCCATAAAGATCTGAGTCTTCAGTGTAAAGTCAGCCCTGTGTATGGGTGGGAGCCCCAGCATGAGACACTTCTACACTAACAGAAAAAGCAGAGCAGAGAGAGGAGCAGACTTCTCCTTCAACATCCTCCTTTCTCCATATTTAGAGACGTAAAATCTGGAAAGGACAGTGCAGTAGGTATGGCATTCACTTTTAAAACTGTAATCTAACCGATGACCACTAACTGTTCAAAACATCCTTCTCCTGTGGGAAAGAAAAGAGCCAAATAGAAGGAAGAGAATTTAGGTAACAATATTTTTTTTCTTGTGCTGATTCAAACAAAAAAGTAAAAAGGGTAAGGCTGAGCATCTTAAGAATATGAAGATGAAAAAAAAATCACAGAAACTGAAGAAATGAACTGTACCAATCCAAAGAACAAAGTAAAATCAGAAATTGCATAAAAGTTAAAACTGTTAAATTAATTTCCTTATTATAACATTTATGAATAATGGCAGCTTGATTGAGCTATGTTGCATCAGAAAATATTTAATCAGGTTACAGAGAAGACACTTGAGAGAGTTACCACTGAAAATTCCCCATGTTGCCCATGTTAGGTGAGAATTAGTATCTAGCACAAAGTATATAAGAGAAAAACCAAATTTGATTCTTGTATAAGTAGTATGTTGGTTGCACGTAACTGTCAAAGAGATGGTGTAATTTAAGCAAGGGTAACAACTGTGACTTGGCTAATTTGCTCTGAAATCCCAAGAGATAATTGATTTAAATATTTTTTGCTGCTGCACAGGTATGTAAATTCAGTGTGGGTGTGTTTGAGACATGGAGGGTATCAATCTTGCCTACTTAAAATGATGTAAAAAAAGAACCATACCCAGTTCCATTTTAGTCTGATCTACTTTGCTAGATTTACCTATCCTGTTATAAAAAAATTGTTTCCTCCTCCTAAGTGTAAATACAGTCTAAAATTGCATCAAGTAACCAGACTTTGCACAAAGAAATAAGTGAAGTTGAGAGCAGTGTTAATAAGCAATATCCTTTGCTCTGCTTTTGCAGAGCTTATGGTCCATCTGGTGAACAAACACTGCAGGCTTATCTGAACTCCAACTCACAGCCTGACTCATAGGCGGTTTAGAAGCACATTCTGTAATCAGTGGAAGACTAAGTTATTTCAGAGTGAAGATTTGCATTTTTCTTAAAAACAGTCATGTCCTCATCACATCAAAATTTAGATTTCGGATATATGTTATCAGGTTGAAGGGGAAAAAGGTGAATGAATGGATTTGTCTAAGAATGGGTATTTCTAATATACTCAGTCTTAAAAGGAAATCTGTGATGAATACAGAACAAAAACCAAATTTGTGTATATTCCAATGATATCCAAAAAATCATAGCACCTAAGGAATGTGCCTTAGGAATAGAAAAGACTGGAAATAGGCCACGAGCAGCGTTCAATGAGTAATCTGCAGCAGCAGTAACGATGTCTTCTGAAGTTTGGGCTCCTTCCCTGAAGTGATAAATTCTTTTCTTTTCCTTCCATCAGTAGCCAGAACAACACACCACTGCTAATTGCTTTAGTGCATGTGGAGGACATAGACCTTTTCCCTGGGAGTCTGGCAGTCTTACTGGTCTCAAACCAGGACAAAGCATCGACTCTGAAAGAGCAAAACAGGGTAGGGAATTACTTCTTGAGAATTTCACCATCTCAGACTACAGGTCACTGGCTGCTCTGCAGCAAGTTCCCAAAACATTGCTTTTTGTTTTTAAACACGGGTATATTGCTAGACTTAAAAGGTAGAGGAAGTGTATTTTGATTTTTTTGGAACCACAGAACCACCATTAACTTCATGTTCTGCAATTCAATCATTTTTATGGTTCACATGTGTGTTCTTCACCACTCGGGTATACTGTATCATGGATATTCACCCTTCCATTTTTTCTTTTCGTAAACAAAACCAAGATTCTTTGCCAGGTACTCATTTTACATCAGGCTACTCTCCAAGTGGGTTAAAAAATTCAGCTTCTCTCTTATGAGCAGGGGCAGAACTAAAGTCAATGGAGATGTGACCACTGCATGCAAGAAATGCCTTTCATTCTGGTGGTTTTGTAAAACTTGAGATTCCAGAAAACCTTTCTTAATCCACTCTGGTTTCATTTTGCCACTTCATACTTCACAAATGCAAACTCCGGTGTCAATGAATATGCAAAAGCCAAATTTTTGACACCAACAGTTCATTCTGGTAACACTGTCTATAAATTATCAACTGAACATACTGTGTCAGGATTCAAAGACAATAAAGGCAGGTTCTGTGTTCAGTTTGTATGAAATACATAATATGTACGTGAAATGTATATTACACCTTCCTTCTGAGAGATAAATTTAGTTCAGGACTTTGGTGTATGCTCCACTTCAGGATGTAGAGGAAAATGGAAGAATTATTCCCTTCACCATCACATTAAAGCATCCCCTTTTCTTTATAACCTCTTAGCATATAAAACCTTTAACTATCAGTGAGGGGAAACGGCTGTATACGTACTTCATATACAGCCCTCCGTGTTGTGACAGCTTTTCCTTTCAGCCAGTGGTCGAGGATAATCATGGAAGGATTACCCATCTGTTCTTGCCATGTGGCATTCTGTCTTCAGTGAGGAGATACTGCAGTTCACAGCTTCCTACAGTTCTTTTTTTCTGATATTCTCTCATTAACTAAAAATTGTTTTATTATCCGTCTGAGTTACTAAGTTGGAAAGTCTGGAAGACTCATGAAGGTGACCTACTTTGGATTATCTAAATTAGAACCAGCCACTGCCTGTTGCAAACAGCACTTTGTTTAGATGCAGAAGGTTTCTTTGGCTTGGGCTTTCATTCTAGGTTTTGCTTTTTTTCTGTCTGTCCACTTGATGGAAAAAGACAAGTGGTACACAAAAAAGGGTAATCAAAGGAGAAGAGAAGGAAAAAAGACTTTTTCACTAAGAGTGACACTGTAGGTCGTGCTTACATGATTAGCCAGTTTTTCAGAACATCCAACAGTTTTTAGACTATGTTTACTATGATGACATACCAGTGCAAAGTACATGTAGAGATTTATCGCAGTGGTCACCTACAACACGTTCTGTGTGTCTAAACTTCTACTGAGATACCACTATCGCTGCAGGAACAATAACTAGAAAGGAAACAAGCTTTTTAAAGATTTCAGTAGTCTTTCATTTTGCCTAACACTGGAAAATACAGTATTTTAAAGACAAAGTTTTATTCTTAAGCTTCTGATATGATACAAGCTCATCTATATGAAAGCTTGCTCTGAAAACATCTCTGATGAAATAGCGTGGCTGTTCTACATAAACAGAGCCATTCTGTGGTAATTGATTTAATACAAGCTTTTCTGTCAGGAAACATTGTTTCTGATTGTATGTCAAACCCAGCATTGGCAGCCTCCACAGATCATTTGCTATCTCTGATGCCCTCGTGTCCCTTGTCCACACTGGGCAGTCCCACAGAGCACAGCATGCCAGGTGGAGCTGGGGCTATTTGCCAGTGTGTGACAGTGACATTTTCCTGAGCTTCTGCATAAAGTCTCCAAACCCTTGGACTTAGTTTCCCAGGGCAGGGAGTGGAGGAAGTGCATTTGTGCCATCTTCCCCTGGGAGAGGGGAGCTGACCAGATAGCCTGATTTCCTGCTGCAGTTCCTAACAGTTGAGTTGGCAAAGGAGTGTTTCAGCTTCCCTCTGACATTGGTCTGCCAACACCAGGGGCTATGTAGGGTATTACAAAGCAAAGACAATTGTACAAATTGAAGCAAACGAACTTGGTAACTATCATTAATCTTTCTGTATTTAGAAAGTCATTAGCAAAAGCGCGTGCAAAAACCTGTTTGGCTGTGTTGCTGACCGTGCCTGAGCAGAGGCTACCACGCAGTGCCCACCTGCACACGCTTGCAATCAGTGCTTTGTCTGCTGGTGTGTCGGCCTGCAGCTGCACAAATTAGGTGCGTGTGGAGGTGGCCAGGTTACGCCACAGTACAGCACGTAATGCTGTAACCACTTTTAAGGAAAAGGCGTGGTTTGGTGCCCACCATCGTGGCTCCATCAGTTTTGAAAACTGATATTCATCTCACATGGAAGCTCTGTGGATGTGCTGACTCTCCAGTGAGGGCTGCTGGAGGTAGAGGCTTGTTTGCTCTGTGGTCTCACTGAGAGAGATACTAAATCCTGCTGCTTCTACTTCATTCAGGTCTGCCTTGTAAGATGGAGATACTTACATGACTGCAGTTCTGCCTTTTGAATAGTACAGTTCCTGCCATGACAACTCAGTGCTGAAATTACTGGTTCTTTCCACCTATTTTATTTTTAAGTTGTGGGTATGACACACATCTGACAACTTGTTTGCCTGGAGAATGTTCTGCTCCTGATCCTCCAGATTTACACAACTGTTGGAGAGGAGCAGACTTATCCTATAGCTGATCCTTCAGTTTCAGCACTGAAACTTCTCAAATGGCCACATCCTTGACTGGAAACTGAACCAACAAATTTGGTCACTCATTCTGCTAGATGAACTCCACTGAAACAGAATCTTACCTCAGACTTAGATTTACCTGAGCACAGATGAAAAATGCAAAGAGGATCTGTATCATTTATTTTTAAGCCCCATGTAGTGAAGAAGAAGGCATATTAGGCATTTCATGCATTATTCTCTCCTTTGTGCTGTAAATAATTGGCAGAGCTTTTCAGTGAAAAAACTATCTGGCCAAATTCTCAGAGCCTCATGCTCTGCAAAAATCTGTCTTAAGTTAATCTATATTAGGAGTAATATTCAAGTTGACTGCACTCGTATGAAAAATGTATTTTAAAAGCTCTAGCAGATACAATCTGCTATTTCTTGCCCAACTTTGTTCCCTGCTGTTGTTGGTCTCTCACGGGATTTCTTGCAGAGTGGTTAAGTGATCTATACTGAGGTTTGAAAAGCAAAGATAATAGGAGTTCTATTCATGGGTTAAACACTTAGCTGCTTTAATACAAGATGTGTAGGAGCAGCCCCTAATGACATTCAAATCTTGTTATTGCTGTGCTTCAGTATAAGATATACTTGGTTTTGTGGCTGCAAGAAGCAATTGCCAGAGATGACTGTAAATCCGGAACAGCAAATAAATCCCAGCACATGGAAATGATGCCTGACTTTGCTCTTACAGCAGCACGTCTTTGGAATTCACCGTGCTGGCTCCTGGCGTACAGCAATGCAAGTGACCTAGAGCAGCCAGTGGCTTGTACCATACCTACCCTGGGGTCTGGCTCCAGGGGCACCAGCTCTTAACTTCACACTGGCGTAACATTTCTAACCCTTCCTTTGCAAAACACGGCTGCCTGTTCTTGGTGTCTTGGCTTCTGGACAGTCCCCTAAAACCAGTATTGTGGCAAGCTCTGAGCCTTCAGTATTTTTGAATCACATGTCCAGCTTATTTTTCTTATGTCCTCCAGGGCTTGCTAGTACTTGTCACCATTCCCTGGTGGAGATAACTCTACTGAAAACATTTACAGGAACACTCCTACAGTTCCTCAAGTAAATTTGTCTGACATAGCTCAGACTATCCATTTATAAACTTTAAACTTGCCCAGCTGGCTCTGTCAGAAGCCTATTAGGCAGCACTCTCGCAAACTGCTCTCCTTCAGAGCAGTAGTCAAGACTATTTGAGGATGGTGACCTCGTCCTCTGACACAGCTGGACTGGAAAGGAAGTGGAAAGGAGTGAAAAGAGCAGCCCCTCCACAGGTTTCTAAGTAATTGTGCAAAAGGGCTAAAAAACCACTTAGTCTTACTATGGAGAAATGAAAGTGGGCACCCTGAACAAGGAGGAACACTTCTGGCTCTGCTGCTCTTTGTCTCACATTGCCATTTGCTTCCTCTTCTGGACTAATCTGCAAAATACCACTTTTGACTAAGCACAAGTATCACAGGAACGATTAAAAACCTTGTGGAGGAGAAAGTCCTGTACTCTTTACCACCCCCTGCTACAAGCCAGTGAGCAAACTCTTTATTCAAGTCCTTAACCCAGCATGGGGTAACACTGGAGATGGTAAATTCTATGACACAGCCTATCTGTGCTGTGGCTTATGGGGAAAAAAAAAAGATAAATGAAAATATGTATTATATATCTTGGGACAGTATTAGTAGATATGCTCATGGCCTTCAAATATACATAAGACTGTTGCAAGGAGAAAAGCAATTAATTGTTCTGAGTCCAATTACAACAAGAAAAGATTTAGAAAGACATTAATAAAACTTTCTAAGCACTGATAAAATCATTTGGGGAAGTTGTGAAGTCTCCAAAAAACAATTCAGATGAACAAGCTGTCAGAATGGCTTAAGTGCTTCTGATTTTCCCTGAGGTCAAAATGAATTTTCAGGATTCCTGCCCTCCCAGTATGCTATAATTCTAGAGAACATGCTAGCAGGTGAACCAAAGGGGCAGGAGCCCTGCCAATTCCACATGGAAACAGACGAATTTGATGTTTCCTATCTGCAAATTTAGGATGCTAGAAAAATATACACAGCCATATGTATTAATATATGGTATTATTTTATCGAAAGGATCTACAGAAACAATTGCAATAGGAAGATCCAATCACGGCTTAAGAAATGTTTGCAAAGAGCATTATTTAGCCAGCAGAAACAGGAGACCTGTGTTCAGTGTTTGTGAAAGGCTGGCAGCACCCAACAAGCGAGTGCGGAATTTCCCACCCCAGCGGGCAGTGGCAGCACGAGGTCCAGCAGCGCTTGTGAGCTCCAGCAGAGGCCTGTGCGGGCAGCTCCTCCGAGCCCTTCACTGAGAGTCTAATGCTGCTTTTAACTGGCTGAGCTCGCCCCTTTGGCTGGCAGTTGTTATTTTGCTGTAGGTCCCCGTCTGTCTCTTGCACGTTGCGTGCACTGCAGCTACGGGGCCGAGACTGCTCCTCTCCTTCAGAATCCACCGTGAGCACAACCATTAGAGCAAACGGCTAAACACAGCTTTCGGCCGCCAAATTTCAGTTTCATTGCTGTCAGAGCGTCACTTATCATGGCTGGGCTATAATTTTCAGGCTTGTAAAACCTCAATTGTCATGTTTGGATTTTCTTTAACACTTACTATAAATGCACGAATTTGATTTGTGTAGAATGGAATGGCTCTCAGTGGCTCAGGGATTTGGCAAAGAGCTTCACATATTTCACAGAAATTCTGTTTGGCCTAGAGAGGCGTTACAAGTCTAGATAAAAAATGTGCTTTTTAATACAGAAGTAATTTGTAATAGAATGTTCCAAAATAATTCTGTATGAAAGATGAACTGAAGCAAAAGCAACATGATCTTTGCCTCTTCACCATGGGAATTAATTCAGATTGAGGAAATGGAATTGGAAGAGTCTGATTTGACACATTTTGCAAAATACGTTGTGGGTGAGTGCAGGGGAAGGAAGCAATTCCAACACCTTGAGCAGGAGGCCAAGAGGTGAGCACGTACAGTTCCTTGCAGTAATCCTTGGAGCTGTCTAGGAGCCTTAGGCAGTGTTAGGGAGCAGCGATGTTTGTGTAAATTGTAACTAGTAACAAAGCAAATTACAGTAAGAGCTCTTTGGTAAACAAAGGGGAAGCCCGCTGAAATCTGCTTCCTTCTAGTAGGACAATTCGGATTATTTAAAGGCATCTGAACACTTGGAAAAATCTAGGAAGAATCTTAAAATGCCATATTTCTAAAACAAAAGATAAAATTGTACACTTTTTGGGTCGTCTAAGTTGGATCTATATTTATGCTTGGTTGAAGCCTTAGACTAAGCAAATACATATGTATGAGGTTTATTTTTACACTTAATTTTTGTGTTTTGGTGAATGCAAATAATGGAAGAAGTTGACATGAATAAATTGGCACCAGTTTAAAAGTCACCTCACTGCAAAGCGAGAGATATTTGGGACTGTTCATCACCTTACTGCAGGGAAGGCTTCTGGTGTTAAGTAAGTCACACGTTATGTACCAGGAATGTTTTCAACTCTAGGCTGAGAAACTACAAGCTCTTCAAGGAGCCAAGAAACAAATGTAATACTTGAGCATGTTTACTGTAAAATGAAAGGCTCTTTTATCTCAATCAAATAAACCAACAAGTGAACTGCAAATCTGATACTGAAATAAATCCAATTTACTCTTGTGTAATTGCTTATTTGATTCTCAAATATGACATGAAGTTAGAAAACAAATTGATATTCTGTCACTTCTGTTTCAGTAAACTTGACTCAAGGAAGTTGCCCTTTAGGTGCATCTTGGATGGAACGGTACTTTATCTTCATCCCAAGGAAATCAGTGTATTAAATTTGTTTGAAAAATTATTATCCAAACCATGACTCCTTTTCAGACAGCGTTTGAACTGCATACTAAAAAGGCCAAATTTCCCCCGAGAGCCAGCACAAGCACAGAGGAGATAAGTACTGTAGTATATCCTCCCTCTGCAAGAAAATGTACCAGCAGCAGAGATACAATATAAGCTCAGACAAACTCAGTAGACACAGAAACTGCAGAAATCTTGTGAGCATGGGCATCTTCCTCTTTCCTCGCAGCCAAAATACAATCCTGATGTGCCTCAGCATTTAAAGAATAAGCTACAGAGACTTTATATTGTCTCAGCCATTGTCAGAGTACTAAATCCAGCACCAGATCCACAGTGGGTGAAGTTAATAAACTGAGAGGCGCCAAAACCAAAGGAGTAATGAAAGGACGGGCGACAGGAGGAACACCCTTTCTGCTGAGAAGTTCTAGGGGTTGAAAATGTTTGTTAAAATAAAAGAGAATTAAGATTCAGACCAAAAAACTGAAGCTAGGTTGTTCA
This sequence comes from Rhagologus leucostigma, assembly GCA_013397725.1. NCBI lineage: Eukaryota > Metazoa > Chordata > Aves > Passeriformes > Rhagologus > Rhagologus leucostigma. The sequence continues at coordinate 677,746 of VZTD01002079.1, read as the reverse complement.
GCACAGCAGAGGTCAGCAAAATGGGCTGGCTGACTGCAGCTGGGCACCGTAAGGAAGGGCTGGGATCGAAACAGCCGATAGAACATCTCACCCTGGACTCTCAGGGAATAATCTTCATCATCTCTAGTTTAAAGGTCAAATCAAGGCAGGTTTAGGAAAAAAAAAAAATCTCCGAAAAGGTCCAAGACATAACTAATTCATGTCTGTGCAAGCTGAGAGAAGATTACAAAAATGGTCCCTGGGATTAATTTTTTTTTCAATTTATAAATGTAGGAAAAAGGTTGTTCTGGACAGATTACCATTTTTACTGATATGTTCTACTTTAATTATAAAGAATTTCGGATTAGTTCATATGCTTAAAGCTACACTACTAAAATTAGTGTTACAGAAACAAATATTGATTAAATGATGAAGTAGGACAAGTTAAGCCATGGCACTAAGTACCAACAGGGATGGGTTAGCAGTTTGTAGGAACTGGGAACATTAACTGAGAATTTTCAGAGCAATCCAGTTCCACCCATTCAAGAATTCTATTAATATATACTTGTACTCTGTGTACAATAACCACAACTACTGCTAAAATATTTAGATTTGATGTAATATGTACTATTTCCTCTGCTATAGTACCCTTGAACCTTAGATAATAAATAACATTAGTTTTTTAGGCTTGTCAAGGCATGTCTCTAGGAGGCTCTGTGGATAACATCCAGATGGCCCTTCCTTACATCTTCCTTGAATAAGAAGGATGCCATATTCTTCATGCCATATTCTTTGCTGGCAGAATAATTTCATTCAGATTTCACTGTGATTCTACATTTTCTGGTTTACATCCTGTATTCTTCTGGCAGATATTTGCCTCTAAATAAATTCAGGCTATTACATGTAGGGGGGTCTTGTTTTGCAAGGTCTTTCTCAAAATCAAAAGTGTTAGAGCTTGTAAAAATATGGTCTCTAAGACTGGGTAAACCCAGAGTTTTCAACAAATCCTCAATTTCAACAAATTCTCAATTCCAAACTGTAATCACTTTCTCCAACCCAAACAATCCCGTTTCTGCCACCAGGATTTTACATGCAATAAGGAGCTTCCTTGGGAGCAGAAGGTCACAGGTGGGGCAGAGAGAAAAGAGGTATCACAGAGAAATGTGCTGGAGGGACAAACTGAGGGGGATTGGGACTAGAAGATTCAGAGGCTGGGGTGAATTAGGTGAAATGACCACAATTTTGGGGCGTTTAACCAGAATTGTTCTGTTTAGAACTCAACTGAAAAATCTAATATTAGCATAACACCAGAACAGAACAGCCTCTTCAGTCCCAGTATGAAGTTATGTTTCCCTGCTTTTCCAAAATTGTGGAATAAATACCTGTCCTGATTTACATGTAATGCAGTGTATTAAATTTTTAATGTTTCTTCTGTGCTCAGCACAGCTCTTTCATCCCCACTATCATTATGTTAATGATGTAGTGAAATAACATTGATTTTAAAACTCTCATTTTCTGCCTTGTTAAAAAAAACCCCAAGCAGATGAAAAGCCTACAATCTGATTTTTGCCCCAAAAGCAGAATATTGCTGGCCTGCCCTACAACACCTGGACCAGGAACAAAGGTGAAGTCACAAACCAGAGTATCAGGAACTCCCTTGAAATGGGAGTGGAGAGACAACCCACAACCCACAAACAACAAAACATCTGAAGAAAGAAATGCAATAAAAAATGGGTAGAATTATCCCTTGAGTAATGCTGGATGAAATCCAGACTAAAATCACTGAACAGTGAAGCTATTCCAATTTATGCCACAGTAACATCAAAATACTTCCTTCTCCTCTATAAACATCCTTTAATTCTTTCTGGGAAATGGAAGAGTACCACATGTGACAAGTGTTCCTAAGCAGCATGCTGAGCACCAAATGTGAACTATAATTCATAATTCATGCTCAATTAATCATAATGTATAAGGAATGGCTCTGTTAATGCTTCTGCTAACTACCTAACCTATTTTGAGAGATGCAGGCAGGATTTCAGCTCTTGCTGTTGTGAGTGACAGACTACGGATACCCCGGCAGCTGTCAAAGTCACCAGCCTTCCCTCAATGAAGAGAAAAGCAATTCTCAGTATTGCAGGAGGCTAAGAAAAGCTCTGAAAAGCAGAAATGAAAGTATGTGAGGGTGGAGAACATTATCTTTTCTCGTGTAAATCCCACTGAAAAGCACCCGGTGTAACCCAAGCCTTGCAACAAACTACGATTTGGAACAACCTTCAATTAGCAAATGAGCAATTTCCAGGTGATACAACTGAAAGAGGAGAAGTCTGGTGTCTCCAGATATTGTTCTGGAGTTATTTTTACATGGCAGCCAGGGAGCAAATCCTGATTTAGGGGAAGAAGCTTTACTTTCACAAGCTACTATTTTTGTTAATCAGAAGGAGGAGTTAAAAATGGACTGGCTCTTTGCTCTGCGCAGTTCAGGTTCTGACAGGGGAAACTGATGGGAATCATTAAAGCCAGACTCACAGCTGATGGATCTGGAATCAGCCTCTCTGCCCCACGATATGTTTGTGGATATTAGAAAGCTGGACTTCACGGTTCACCATTTCTGAGCTGCATAAGCTGGTAAGAAGAGTGGTAACTTAACGAATCTTTGAAATCCTCTGGCCTAATTTGTGTCAGGCAGCCCCAAAGGTACACGGCGATATTTTAGAATGCCCATGGCATATTCAGATAAGTGCTTCTGTTAGAAAACATATATAAAAATACCATGATGAGAGAGGGGAATTACATAAGGAACTCCCTGATGTGTTCTGCCAATGAAATTTGGTTTTTTCACCCTGCCACTTAAAAACTTAGGGACAATATGGAACATATTTTTCAAGCTTCTTGCAATATCATTATGAGAGTCTCCTGCAGCCCTCAGTACTTCAGGGCTTTCCAGCCAGGAGAAGCTCAGCTAACTGTATTCCAACCTGTCATCACTAGACTTTGGGGTGTTTTCTTTTTCCTCCCTCTCCACCTTCTCATTTTTAACAGCTCTTTTCCATCTCAAACCAGTAAAACCTGCCATGGAAAGCTGAGCTCAGCATTAGAGCACCGCTCTTGGAAAATCTCTTGGAAAATTATTAAAACACGTAGCACTCCTCTCTCTAGAATACCAATTCCGGGCTGTTCCGAACACGAGGAGAGTACGAAGGGACAGAACGCCGCGGACGGAGCGCAGGGCGGGGCCGGGCTTATGGAGGGGCAGCGCTCCCGGCTGTTGTTTAACCGAGACCAGCGCGGCTGGGCAAAGGGCTGGGGCGGGGAGGCGGCGGCGGTGCCCCGGGCCGCAGCACGTGCCCACCTGAGCTCACCTGAGCTCGTCTGGACTCACCCGAGGCCCCCGGAGCTCACCTGAGCTCACCTGAGCTCGTCTGGACTCGCCCGAGGCCCCCGGAGCTCACCTGAGCCCACCTGAGCTCGTCTGGACTCACCCGAGGCCCCCGGAGCTCACCTGNCGGGATCGGGATCGGGATCGGGATCGGGATCGGGATCAGGATCGGGACCGGGACCGGGATCTGGATCGGGATCAGGATCGGGACCGGGACCGGGATCTGGATCGGGATCGGGATCGGGATCGGGATCGGGACCGGGATCGGGATCGGGACCGGGACCGGGATCGGGATCGGGATCGGGACCGGGACCGGGACCGGGACCAGGGCCGGCAGCTCGCCCGCCCTGAGGCTGCGCAGCGCTGCGGTTTTTGTTCGGCAGTCACTCCCCGCGCTGCTGTGACTGTGGGGGTGCCGCGGCCGCAGTGCCGAGCGCTGCCCAGGGCAGGGGGATTGTGCGCGGCCGCGGTGGGCAGAGCCGCACGGCCAGGGTCAGACTGTGATCTACAGTCACCGTGACAGCCTTCCTCTGTGCGACAGGGAGAGTACTCGCAACAGCCCGATCCTCAGAAAACACCCACGCATGAATAAGTTTACTCAAATTCACAGTCCCACAGAATCCAATTAAACAACCCCAGAGCATAAGTTACTCATGTATTCATGGATACCGATAGCTGGGTCTGACATTTCTTTTGGTCTGGTGCCAGTTACAGTAACCATCCCTTATCTGTATTTAATTTCTAAGCTCTACAATTAAAAGTTAAATTCAAGCATCCTCCTCCCACTGGGCCATCAAGGATGAAACTTTTATAGGTCTTCAAATACATTATGTATCCACTACTTGTGTTTGTTGTCCAGGAAATGTCCAGTGGATTCCATAGGGAAAGCACAAAACAATGTATTATGCATTCAGGATTTTGTGCCGATCTCAGTAATGGTTACAGTGTTCGGAATAGAAGGAATATAGCTATTTGATAATTAATTACACTCTAATTGCATTCACCTGGGAAAAACAGATAGCACTAAGGGGCAAATAAGGGTCAATAATATTAGTATAGGTGATCACCAATCTTGCATATACAAGTACCAATTAGTTAAGCAGAGTTAAACAGAGTCAGTGATAATTTGCGTGAAGGATTCTGAATGTAGAGATAAATTAAACACATGGAAAGTAAGAGAAATGAAGCTACAACTTAATCTGAACTAGTGATTCATTTTCCTTTTTTCAGGGTGCATTTCAGGGACTGTTGTCATGGGATTCCAGTTCACATTTAAGGCTGCTCTGTATCCTGGAAGCTGAGCTCACATCCATCTTATTTTCCCTGTCCTGTAGCAGAAAGCACACACTTAGTGCATTGTGGTTCCAAAAGGGATGTAAGCGGGAGATGCCAATGGATGTTCAGTGCTGGGACCGGAGAGGACAGTTCCTGGATCTGGCTTTGTGGGTGGCACTTGTGCCTACGCCACTCTCTCCCTGCTGATATTCCCATTCAAGCCCCACACAAGGCTGAACCGCAGGTTTTTGAATCCAGTGAGATAACCAGACCACGCTGAGCGTTAAACACACGCAGAGCTGTTTCACGGGATTAGAGTTAAGGAGAACAGAATGGAGGCTGTGGCAGTTTGGTTTGGTGCTTCTTTGATACGTGAGGCGGTGGAGAAAGCAAACGAGGTACGACGTGGACAAGGAGGGGCACCTGTGCTGCGTGGAAGCCTCTGAGCTGCGCTGCAGGAGGCTCACGACACTGCACACCCAGACACCAGGCGATGGGGTGAGCAGCTCCATGGGAGTGGCTCTCCTCCTCGGTAACTTTCCTGAAAGGCTGCTCCTGCTCCACGCAAACAGTGTTTTCTGTGGGGCCCAAGGCAGGCTTATGGCTGCAGCAGCAGCTTAACCCCTGGGAGGAAAGGGAGCGCTGGTACCTCCTCCTTGAACTGTGCACAACCCACCTCTGCAAAGAGCCTCCCTCCACACTCTGGAGTGCAGCAGTACTATATTAATGTGCAAGAGAGATGGAAAACCAGGGCTATTCTCTCCTGTATAATGACAAGCAGATGGTGCAGTGTAACTCGGCCCAGACACGGCTGGAGCTGGCTCTCTGCTCGGGAGGGCAGTTGGGCCATCCACGAGCAGCAGGAACTGCTGGTGAAACTTTATTACTCAACAGTGGGGCCCTGGTCTTTCATCTCACAGAAGGGAAAAAATGGATGGAAACAAGCCTTGACTGCCGCTGATTCACAGGATATTGCACCAAGCCACAAGGAGAGGTAAATTTTGGGCTTTCTTTTGAGAGCTCTTATTAGTCTTCAGTGTAGCAGAGCTTTTCCCCAGCCCTCAGCTCAGCAGCAATGACACAACTGAATGGATTCTTTCATGGGTTTGGTAGTACAGAGCCCCCCCAGGACTCCTTGGCTTGTGCCTACAGAATCTGGGAGTCACACATGAACCCCACCCAAGCGGCATAAAAATCCCTGCTGCTGATCCTGTGCATTTGAACACACTGATGAGCAGTCAAGAAACAACAGCTTAACACAATGAAAGAGGGCGTGAGATTTGTGACTCCTGAACTAACAGTTCCCAAGCTCAAACACCTATGGCTGTATTCAGTTGGTATCGGTCCAAACGGCCGAGCATTCCTTAGGGAAAACAACAGGCAGAGGCACTCGCACAGCACGGCACTTGCAGGGCTGCTGGATTCAGAGGAGCCCAGCTCTGCCCTCGGCCTGAGCCAGGCTGCCTCACAGTCAGATATTCTCCTCAGGCACTGCCAGGGTAGGGGAAGAGACAAATCATCAAAAAGGAGCCTGTCAGCATGCAGAGAGAGCACCATGCTCAGCTATTGAAGTGCAGGGTCTGCTCTTGCGCATTTATGTTGCCGTTTAGTCCTTACAGACCGATTCCTTCTCTCCTGGGACCTGCAGCTACTTCAGCATTGCCACTGCCTTTCCCTTTGCTGATATGCAGCGGTGTAACTACTGCCCATCCTGCTACATGGACTTCATACATGGCCAAATAGTTCCGGACAATTTTGTTATTATCATGCTAACTACTGCCCTTAGGACTGAAAAGCATTTGCCTCTCAGATGGAAGCATGGAGCCAAGCTTCTTGGCCAGGGTGAAGAACTATTATATACTTACTATTCAAAGTTAAACTGAATTATGATGGAAAATACCAACTGTAAAAATATCTGTGATGAAGTTTCCAGGCCTCATAAGGACTGTGGGACTCCTGCATGGTTGTTGGATAAAAAAAGAATGTGCAGGAAATCTCAGTAATTTCACGAACAGCGATGAGGCTCCCGTTCTCTTTGATTAGCACCATCGGTGAAAAGACAGTTTCTCATTAGGCCCTTCCTACGGGCCATGGAGTGAAGAGCAGGTTGTCCACCACGAGGCCAGGACCAGGCCCTGGCAGAACATCTGAAATCCAGCTGCTAATCCAAGAATGCATTTGCCGGTGGGATCCATAACTGGAACTGATTATGGACCCAGCCACAGCCACGTACATCCCAGATCCTCGGCAGCAGTATTCTCACACAATTGTTCTAACCTTGAGCATAACTGGAGCTCTCTTGTCAGCCATCTGCCTTACGATAAGCTGACATCCTTATGTATTCTCTCCGCCAAAAGGCAACTTTTAAAATGCTATTAAAAAAAACTGTGCACAAATTAAACAGTCAACACATTTTACTGCTGCTCAGTAACTAAAATGCTTTCACTATGCTATGCAATCTATAACTGCTGAAATTACTTTCATGTGTGTTTATAAGTCTTCCTATATTTTCTCCTCATTACTCCAAATACATTTTAAAAGCTTGTTAAGATAGATTTGTTGGTGTTTTGTATCTAGCTGACTGTGCATGTTAAAGGCTTCAACTGTGACTTTCCTAACTTGAAACACACTATTCTTCATGCTGCTTGTTAAAACACATATCATTCCAACCATGTACATTAATTGGCTTGTCTGGGGAAACAGAACTCAGTTTATAGAGTCTGTCATCCTGCTTTGTAGCTTAATTATAAAATAAAATTATTTTCCTTCCCCCCAGCCAGATTATTTGCTCTGCGTTTTTCTTTTTTTTTCCTTCCTCGTGCTGCTGTTTAAATTCCAGGGCTGAGTAACTGGTCCGCTGGGTCCTGCTTCCGTGGCTGCTCCCAGGGCTGGTGGTTAACGCAGCATTCCTTAGGGAATGCAGGCTCTGCAGGGTCCTAAACTGCACTTGTCACCACCTGGGGCTGAGAGGTGCTGGCAGACAGCCATGTCCAAGCTAAAGTCTGCCATTTCTAACAGAGGCAAAGGATTATTTAAGTTACTGCACGCTGACTTGTGATGTTCCGTGTGCACCCAGCCCCTGTACAGCACAGCGGGGGCTGCCACATGCCCAAAAAGCAGGAAAGCTCAGACATTTCCAGGTAGAAAGGAACAACAAACCTGTAGAAAATAGGTGTAGTAACTCTTGCCAGAGCCAACCCTAAACAAGAGATGACATCAAGCTCCTTTGAGACCAACACTGAATCAAGTGCCCACCACTGAAGATACCATTGTTAACTCCACTGGGCTCGCCCTAGGGGTTTTCTTTTCCAACAGCAGAGTCCTTACTCAAGGGTCAGTGGCACAGCCAGAAGTCAAGAGCAGCCCAAATCAGACTGTCTGGGAGCGGGGGCAGCTCGGGTGGCTCACTGCAAACCACAGAGCTCAAGGGTAAAACCACAGGTCAGCAGCTGCAGTCACAGCAGGACTTCCACCAACTTCAGAGGCTCCAGGAACTCCCCCATGGAAGGAAAAAAATGCCTCCTTTCTACCAACTGAAACCCAATGTACTAAAGAAGGGATTTTAAAAAATATCCAGAACTGTAAAATCTCTCTATGAAAATTAACTTTTTTTACTATACCAGCCTGCTCAGGGTCTAAACACTCAGCTCCCATCCAGCAAGTCCCAGCTCCCTAAACTTCCACTCTGCTGAAAGAGTCCCCTTGGTAGAGTGATTTTCAGGCAGCTCTTTAGCAGTGGAACGGTGCAAAGCAGCAGGAATCTGAAGCACTATAAAACCTCTACAATACCCACATACGCTAATTGTTTCTTCCTTCTCTAACACACAGTACTGCATGTTTTAGAGGTCAGAGCCTGTAAAGAGTCTTCTGAATCAGAAGCCAGAATCTTAACTCAGAGCCATGATAATTTGGGACAGGAATCAAAATTATCACAATACACATGCTATTGCAAACTTTGCTTCTTATCACACCAAACCTAATTTCACTTTACAAAGGGATCAGCCTTCACCAAGACACACGTCTTCCAGCAAGCAGCCCCTCTATAAAAACATTCAGGTAAAAATCCTTACTTCAAGAAAGGCACCAGGATCCTCGAAGTTCTCCCTTCTGACTGCACCAGCCCACTCCCTCCCACGATGGCAGGAAGGCCCTATGTGCCAAGAGTTATTGGCATCATCTGTAACTAGGCATTCTGCTAGTGATTTAGGAAATCTGTTAATGGGAAATTAATTGGAATCAGGATCAGCCAATTGCACAAATTTTCCCCTCGATTAACACACCCACTTGTCGACAGGATGAATTACAAGCCGTGCCATTCACTGACGTAGCTGAGCCCCAGGGAACTCGTCGGTGCGCTCGCAGTGTGGTGGCATTTAATGCATCCGGGAACTGGCCATGCTGGCAGGGTTTGCAAAGCTGGAGGTGTCACAGCAGGAGCTGAGCAGGGAGGGCAAAGCTCAGTCCCACAGAGCCCCTGCCTGTGCCCTGCCCTGAGCTGGGGCTGGAGCGGGCGGCTGGGCTCTGCAGAGAGCGGCAGCGCAGCGGCACGGACACGGCGTGAGCTCCACAGCCTGCCCCAGCACCAGAAGGCACACAGGGGGAAAGGTGAGCTCAGCGGAGCCCAGCACAGCGGCTGGTGCCTCCCTGCTGCTGGGAGGGCTCCAGCTCTGCCTGCTGAGAACCCTTCCTGCCTGGCTCGGCCAGCACAGCCGGCAGGCCTTGCTCTGCTTCCCCGCGAAAGCAGCCAGCTTGTTGCTGTGGTATTTCTTCCGTGATCATGGCTGGGCTCAAATCTTCCTCTTTCTTACGTTTGTAACTTTAGAAACCTCCTTGGTGAAGCCACTGAACTCAGACTAGAGCGAGGTGAATGTGGAGCAAAGCAGGGCGGCAGATGCCTGGCAGAGCTGTGGGGCTGAGGACACTCAGACCCCAGGAGCGCTCAGCACCCCGAGCTCTCTCCTCTGTCCCGCTGTGTCCTGGAGCAGCCTCTTCAGAGCGTGCCAAAAATAGCCACAGCAAACACCAGCGGGTACATGGATATTCATTTCTTCAGTGCCATCAGTATTGCCAAATTATTTCCGAATAAAACCCAGATGGGGTAGCCGCAGGCGTTTAGATTTGGCCTAATGCTGCCCCAGCACCACAGGAAGAGCATGGCTTGCTATGATAGCTTGCAGTTGCCCATGGGACTTAAGGCAGGCTGTTTTCCTCCAGTTCAGTGTTCTACAATTCCACATTAAGTACAGTGACTGCTAATGAGAGAGCCCTGGAGCTGCTCGGGTGGTCTGTAACAGGGGATGACAGGTCCCCAGGGAGGGGATCAGACTCCTCTCTAATGCGACAAGCGTGGCTGTGCGATCCTCTGCCCTCCTGACACGCTTCCCCTGCTGCCTTGCGAGGAAGGACAGCCTTTGTCTCAGGGAAGAGGCGGTGGGTTGGAAGAAGCTGATGATCAGCTTTGCTTTCAAGTGGAGGGGGATGAGTTGCAAATTACCTGCTGTCAGTAGAAGGCCGAAGCCACAGCAGAAGGCTGGGCAGGGTGCAGGGCTGGAAACAAGATGTGTGTTAAAAGGGGAATGCAATGCTCGAAGGGTACTGAGTGTTTCGAGGCAGAAAACATTTTGCAGAAGAGATGTCTGCATAAGTAACATCTTTATAAACAGGGATATATGGAGATGAGAAATCGCGCCTAGAGCCCTGAGAAAATGAAGATTTACTGCTTTGAGTAAAAAGGGAAAAGGAGACGCCAGGCTGTGCCCCTGCTCTGCAGGGAAAACATTCCTACCTGAGGTTTTGATGAATAGCTGTAAGGAAGGCTGAGCAGGCTCTGCTCACTCTCAAAGACAGATTGAACCTGAGCTTGCTTGTGGCAGAGAATGATCAACCTCTGCCTCTGAGCGAGGGCAGTGGGGTCACTCTGCGTGCCCCAGTGCTCCTGGAGTGCCCAGGGTGTCCCGCACCAACGTGTGCCTTCCTGGCACACTGGGAATCCCCCAGTGTCACGGGACTGGGAAACTGGTTCAGACACAGTCCAGGGCAGCACTGGAGTTCTTTGCTGGCAGGTGTAACAGGAGTTCCTGAAACACCAGCCAGTGTGGTACAGTCCCAGTGACCTGCAGCCAGAGACAGCAACAAGGCCAGGAGGGGAGAGCAGCCAGCAGACACCAAACCCATCTCCCGAGCCCAGAGCCAGCCCAGTGGGCACACGGCATCCAGGCACATCCTGCAGCAGCCACTCACTGCCCGTCACAAAGGCATAAATCATGAGCTTTGCGTCCAATTAGTGCTCAAAGGCGTGAAGATTTCTCTGCATTTAGAAATTTCTAAGAAATTAATCTCCAAACCAGTTGCTTTCAGTCTAATGCCTCCTGAGGGGTTAGACGGGGTTATTTGTATGGATTTTCTTGCTGACTGTTGTCAGGCTTATGCTGAATGCCAAGCTCCTGTTGCTTTACCTGTGCGTAAGAGGATGTTGCAAACACCAGAGATGACAGCTTTCCTTGCGGGAGCCCGGGGCCTCCAACCCAGTCAGGGATGGCAGACACCACCCCCATCATCTTGGAGTGCCCACAGTCTGTACGGAGAGCACTGTGGATACATTAGTGATCAAACTATCTCAGCTGTGACAGAATAAAAGTCTTTGAAGATTAAGAGGGAAAAAAAAGTCTTTGAAATAGATACTGGAAAGTTACGTTGTCCTTTTACTTATCTCACTCTGAAGCTTCCAACAGTGGTCTTGCAGAACAGAACTGACCAGGGATTTCTTTATCATGCATGAAATGATTTTATTTCATCCTGGTGCAGGAAATGACATGAAAACCATGCAGAATATAGTAAAGTTTTAAGTCTGACAGTAAAAAAAGGCAAATAGAATGATTTGTGCTAAGCTCAGAAACAGTATCCCTTCTCACCCGCTGACTACCCCAAACCTTGTCTCTGTGCGGAGCCAAGAATTAAAAATACATCAAACTCCATTCAATTTGCAGGTATCAGAGAGGTTTCAACTGGAAAAGATTAACTCATTCCTTCCTCTGATGCCATTTACAGAAACACATGGTGCACAGAGAGTCCCAGCAGAAAACGGGATCCCATTTTGCTGCAAGACAAAGTTGCACAGCTCTTCTTCAGTCTGTCAAGCTGTTAGTGATTACTGGAGGAGTGGTAGCATTTTGTACGCCTTAGAAAACTTCAAGAGTCATATTACACAAGGGCTCAGTTCCCAATATTAACAGAAGTAAATACTCATATCAACGGATTCTTTTTTTTTTTAATCAGAACATCTCTTTAAAGAAACTGCAAATGAAAACATCTTCTGTGGCATCTTCCACTTGTGAGAGGGCAGGGGCTGTGTTCTCTCAGCCAAAGGTGTGAGTTTATCTGCCTGAACCTGTGTTCACATCACACCTTTCCCACTCAAGGAGCGTTACCCCAGGAACTTCACGTTATATTTTTCCTGGTGCAGCCGTGGGCTTCTGTCAGATCCAGCAGTTTGCACTCCCTCCTGCAGCCTGTCCCCGCTCCAGGGCCCTGTCCCCGCGCCCGTGCTGGAACCGATGACTGGGCTGCTCGAAGGGAACAGGCAGGCTATGGGATTTTGTGGGGGTGTTTTTACTGGGATAGTTTTCCGTCAGATTTGGCCAACCACCTCTGCAAGATCCGGTGCAGAAGGGACAGCAGGAATGCACAGCCAAGAGTGGAGCTGGGAGCGTTTCTGACAGCAGCTGTCATTAAATGGGTGTAACACCAGACTACACCTTACGGGGACTAAGGATGTTTGTTTATATCATCTGAAAGTCAGAAACAATTCTGAGGGAGAGAGTGAAAATTGGAGATAAGTAGGAAAAGGCATTCAAAATAGCAGAGAGATCCATTAATACACTCTGATTCCAGGCAACAAATCTGATTTTCCTTTAGCTCCTATCAAGCAAAATCTGTCTGCCTCACTCACATTTTTCTGAACTCAGTTAGGATTTGTTGAAAATCTCACAGCCCACCCAAAAACTCTGCTGGGTTTCATTGATTTTTGTGCTTGGGTGAGGTCAAACACACATAACCTGGCAAAATTCAAAAGGCAGATCACGTGCAAAGAAATTACCAGCTACTCTGCCTCCCCCTGATGGGTGTAGGTGAGCTTTCACACAACTCTGCATTTAGCTATTTCCACCTTTGATGTTACCAGATCTCAGATGGCATTTCCCCTTTCCTTTATACTTCCCTTCAGCAACAGTGGCATTTTTTAACTAGAAGCAGAAATCTCCTGGATTCTGACGGCTGCTTTCCATTGTCAGCCAGAGAAAAACAGGTTCTAACTTCTAATCTTGCATTGTTTGTCTTTTAAGCTAAAAACTGTCAAAATCATCTTGTAATGGAGGCAGAAACATTTGCATGCTAATTTGCTTCCGAATGATTTAAAAATGAAGTTACTGGCAGCCTGGAGAAATAACTATTTAAGAAGCCTATCCAATTTAATATTTTTATTATCGTTTGCTATTTATACAGTAACACTGATGTCCCTGGTGTTTAACGGGGACATTCATCACTTCACACTTTAAGGACGCACAGCAACATTAACTGCCTAATCCTAGCAAAATCCCTGTTTGGAAGACAAGTATCGTTATCTTTCCTCTGCAGATGAGGATGTTTCGGTGCCACATCTCTGCACCTTGCCCAGGAGCACAATGCAAGAGGCAAGAGCAGGCTGGCAAAGGGACACCCTGTGCTTGGGGCCAGCTCTGGCCATGCAAGAGGACGGCCCTGTAGCAAAGCACAGCCAGGTTCCCGGGCTGCTGCCCGCTCCATGGGCCTTCCTGCCTCTCCGTTCATGCACGGACGTGAAGCAATCCACCCGGACTGAGAGCACACTTTGTACCTGCGTGTGGTTCGTGCTTGTGTGTGCTGTGACCCCGCGTGACTCCCCCGGACACAGAGAACAGCCCAGTCCCTGGAGCAGCACGGATGCAGACCTGGGCATTTCATACCCAGCGAGACTGACAGAGAACAGTGTTACCCTTCACGTGTGCCAGCACCGCCTGCGCGGGTGTGAAATATCTTCCCTGTGATCCCTGGTTCGGTGCAAGGCTCAGAGCCGGCCCTCAGCAGACACTCGGTGTCACAACTACTGTGCTTGTTACCTAAAACCTCTGGGCACGGGCCTGGCTCTGCCTGGGCTCCCAGGGCTGATCCCACTGCTGCCTGCACAGGAACCTCACTTCAGGGCAGAACAGGAAATAAATACTTGTTTATTTTCAGGCCCTAAGGTGGTGCCTCCTTCCTAGAACTGCTGCCTTGTCTATTAAACCAACAGAAAATGGTTTCTCATTTCATATAGACACGTCTTGAATTTCCCAGCTGTCATCTGACAGAGAGGAGCATCGGGAGAGAAGAATAAAACAAGCACAGTACATAAACAACCCTGGGGAATAAATTTTGCAGACTCTGAACATCAGTGATGTGCAATTCTTTGTTTGCTGAAGTGAGCAAGTACACGGGGAGAACTGCACATAATAATTATATTAAAACACTGCACAGGGCTTGAGCTTTAAATATCTCAGAGGAAGAAAACACAAATGCAAAGATATTTTCAGCTGTCTCTTTAAGAGGGAGAGGTGAAGGTTATACACAAGGTGTGAACTACCTTGGATAACCTGAGAGCTCCTGTACTGGGAGAACTGCAGCCATGCCTGGGCTGCGACTCTGGAGCTCAACTAGAGACCCTGCAGGGATCAAATGCAGGCATTGCTCACAGAATTTCTGATTAAAAAGCTAAAAAAGAAGAAACTAATGAGTTTTATTCCACACAGCATTTCTATGAAAAACCAGTGGGTTTTGTGACATGAACAGATGTATCAGAGGTGACACACACTCCCAGTGGCTGCCCCTGCAGGTGCCACAAGGTTTGCTCGTGAAGGAGAGCTCCCATTTTGGGGGTGTCTTTGGAGGGACCACAAGCTCCGCAGCGACAGCTCCTAAAACAATGCTTTCCCTGGCGAGATCTGTAAAGTCCACAGCTATACAGGGCCTCAGATGCATCCTTCTTCTCTTTGAGACAGAAAGCCCTTTATAAAAGCAGATCTCAACACCTGATTATTTGTCTTTGTTTGAAAAAAACGTCTTATCTGCAACAGCACCTAATTTCTCACCAGCACCCTCCACTCTTTCCAATTTCTTCAAATCATTTGACAGAGGTACTCCTTAAGCTTTGAATAATTTGCTGACACAAAACTCCCCAGTAATCCCAAAGATCTCAGTTCACTCTGCCAGAGCCTTTTGCCAACCACTCAGCCCTAAGTGTAAGAGAGAAGTATAAAGAGCACAAGGAAAGTAACCAAGAGAGCTTTAAGTAGCAGAAAAGTGCTTATATTTAGTATAAATAACGTTTTCCAAACACACCTATTAATAACAATTTGCAACACTAAAGGAAGAGAAAGCACCTTGTCTTATAATGGCAGCAGAGTGATTACAGCTCCGGGCTCATCCCTAGAGCAGTGACAGAGATGTGACATTAACCCTTCCAGCAGGGAAACCTCCCCTGAGCTGCAAAGGATGTCAGGAAAAGCTGTCACATAAGAGGCCAGCACTGCCCTTCAGCATTCCCAGTCAGATCTGGAGAACCTGTTGTAGCTACAGCTTGCCTCTAGCCTTTTGCTCCCAGCAATTATTGATCTCAGGTCTCACTCATCCCTGTGACAGGTCTGTTAGGCAGAACAGAACACTCAAAATAAATGAGCAAAATTAACGAGCAGAATTAACAACCAGAAAAAAAGCAGAAACCTGTTTATTCAAATACTATGAATACTTACATTCCATCAAGCCTGTTCTAATCCACGTGTGGAAAATATGAAATATTCTGCACTACTTACACCAGTGAAATCCTTGGTGGCAGACAGAGGGGCATACGTTTATTAACTAAAAGAATAGACCAATATTTTTTAGACAAATTGAGGCAGTAAGGACTACAGAGCAATCAGATCTATTTAAGGATCAGCTTGGGAGTTCTTACAACTACAAACAGAAACAGGATTTTGCTGTAAGCATGCTATAAATGTAGAGCCACAGCAGACAGGGAGACAGTCTTCCAGCATTTATAAAGACATCAAAGCAAGGAGGACAGAAATAAGCTTTAGTTCTCAAAAAATATTGTAAGTCATCAGGAAAAAACTTGTTAAGTTTCACAAACATTCTAAAGGTTTGGGATCTTTTCACTGGCTGTTAACAAAAGCAGCGCTTTACCTACACTAAGGTTAAAAAGTGTATTCCTAAATAGAGTGGGATTTGTGTTTCCTTGACAATCACCTGATACCAAGAAACCATAAAGGCAAAGAAATTCACAGGAAAGGACAGAGTAAGGCGTATTTCCTCAAGCATCTTGGCAGAAATGCGAGCAGATAAAGGCTATCAAAAAGCACCCCTTGGTGACAGGGTAATGAGGGGCAGATGCAGCAAATCTGTTTCAGCCTTCACCGAGGTTTTTCTTCCTCTCTCTGTTCTTTGTCTGCAAGTGTTTTCAATGTGATTTTAATGCAATGTGTGTTGCATGAATAAAACAGTGCAATGCAGGCGTGGGCTGAAACCTTTCCAGATTTTCATCAGATTCAGAACCAACGCTTTCTCCATGGTTTGCAGCGTGCAGAGTTCACACCTGCTGGTCTTTACAAGAGGACGGTGCATGGAGTTTGACAGAGAGCTCCTCTTGTCTTTGTGGGGATCTCACCTTGCTGTCTGAAACTTCCCTGTATTCTTCAAGACATAAACCACTCCCTTCCACCTTAGGGATTTATTCCTGAAACTGCCACGTACCCCACCAAACACCCAAATCTTCTGAAGAGAAGAAACTTTGCACGGCACACGAAAACACTTATTCCACAGCATCAGCATCCTTTACTATAATCCTGGTCTTATTCCAAGGGTAGAGCTTGGGCACAAAGGACAAAAAAACCAAGTGCTGAAGAAGTGGCATGTCCAGAGAGATCCACTGTGCCAGTGGAAGGACCCTGGGCTCTGCACTCCAGGGAACCCGAGCAAGTCTCAGCCACCGTCTTTGCTGTGGCTCACGAAGGCCAAGGAAGGAATATCCCCACAGACAGCTGAATTTTGTCAGTCACACAAATACCTTTGTGGATCTCTACGGTGCTTTAGCATGAGAACAGGGAGATCTCCTTGCCAGCACTTCAGATTATTTTTCCTGTGGTGAACTTCTACTGTGTTTTCCACATTACATCACTCTCTCAGACTCTTCAGCTGCTCTCAAAAGATGCTGAAGTTACTGGTTCTGGCTTTCATTTTCACTTGGTGAAGTGTAATCTAGAAAGCCCTACTTAACTTCTCCCACTCGTGCATGTTAATGTGCAGAGAATACCCAGGCAGAAGCAGAGCGGGGGAAGGCGCAGGTTTCTAGAGCACAGTTAAGCTCCACGGTGTTACTTTGCTGCAAACTACGATATGATTTTAATACAGATTTCCTGCTCTTTCTTAGGAAAGCCAGTGATGCTGAGACTCAAGTGACAACAGCTCCCTTCCCAAACAAATGGCTCCAGCAGCCCCTGGCAGCAGCCAGGCTGTTCAGAACAGACCCATTTGCCACTCCCTGCGCAGCCCACAGCTCCAGTCAGCGACGGCAGGAGCACCACCACATTTATTTTTTACAGCTGAGAACTCTGACAAACAGCAGCAGGCAGCAAAGGCCAGCCGATTTATATTTCTTACAGTATATATTCTTAAGAACAGCAGTCACCATTATGGGAGCTATCAAAAAGCTAGCTCTGACCTTAAATAAGTGTGCTCCTGTCAGGCAGTCCCGGGAAGGAGAATTTATGAGGCAGATGCTAGATTTGGGGAAGGAAGAAGAGTTGGGTTACTCTTGCCAGAGATGCAGTCCAGGATGCAGTTGCCAATATCTGGTTTAATTCTTTGTGCTCCTTGAGGACAACAATCTAACCACCCTCCACCTCTGGGTCGCGCTGGCTGCTGTCTGTTCAACAGCACCATGCAAGCCCAGCACGTGAGCTCGCAGGGGACAAACTGAGCCCCACGAGTTTGCATTAACAGTGTCTGAGGAGCACAGCAGACTACAATTAATGCCGTGAATTTACAGACAAGAAAAACTGCTGGAGGAGCAATTCTACAGCAGGTTGGCTACCTTTTGCATGTGCTTTCCTCGATGAAAATCCTGCATAATAACAGAAAATCGTTCATATCTCTTTTGACATTTCAGAGGATGAGATCATTAATTATTAATTTTCCTTGACAAAGTACACCATTCTTTCGCAAAAATGGAATCCCAGTCAGAGCACAATGTTGTCTTGTTTACATCTCTTCCTGCTTTAGTAGTGCTTTGCAAAATATGCTTATTTATTTTTATGAAGCCAGCTGAAAATTATATTGCTCAAATTTATTTTATGTATTAATTTGGGAAAAAAAACCCCAATACATTACTTGGCCCTCCCTTCAGCTCTATTACATTTGTTATCATTTATTAAATGGACTTATTTTAAGTTAATTTGCAAGCAAAGTATGTTAACTTAAGAGCCATTCATCATTTTCTCCATAAGAAAATACCAATGAATGCCAACTAATTACAATAGAAGGAATAAAGAAAAAAAAAAAGAATTGACACTTTTTTAAAAAAAGACAATTGGGAAAAAAGATACTTTTTCAGCCTGCTCTTCATCCTGGCTGTGACCCCTCAGGGCTCCCATGGGCCATCAGTAACCTCCCTGATACTGGGCTTGTCCTGAGGGAAGCAGCTTTTTCCATGTCACAGAATCACAGAATCACAGGACGGGTTGGGCTGGAAGGGACCTGAAAGCTCATCTTGTTCCAACCCCCCTGCCTCGGGCAGGTTCTCCTTCCACGAGACCAGGTTGCTCAGAGCCCCATCCAACCTGGCCTTGAACACTTCCAGGGATGTACAGCTGTTTTCAGATTTTTCTCCTAGAGAGGACTGCTTGGGGGGAGAAGGAATCAAGGAAAAAGGAGTATTTTCCTTCATTTTGCACACAGCCAGCAGACACGAGAAAAATTAGAAAATGGCAAAGACAGAAGCAGCATCAGTTGTAGGAAGAAGGAGTGAAAGGGAAAAGGGGCAATGTTTTTAAAGCATTTTCGTCCTAGTTTGAGTAACTTAAAAACAATTTAAAGCAAATGTTGGCTCTATCCAGAGCACAGGCCCAGCAGCACCTCCTTCACATCACTTCCCATTCAGCACGGGGGGAATCTCTCCCTCCCTGCTCCTTGCCAGCCACCACTTTACTTTTTCTTGTCTGCCCTCACCACTTCTGCTGTCTCCCCTCCTGTCTTTGTCTCTTCGTGAAGCATCCTGGAACCCAGCCCAGCTTGTTCAAGCTCCCAACACATCTCGAATTTTAATTCACTCTCATCTTAAGTCATCTAGCTCTGTTTTAAACCCAGACACAAAGAGAATGAGCCAAGTTATTTTTACTTAAAACCAAACCAAATCTGCAGAGAAAGCCTGGTCCCCTCAGCACATCACAGCGTGCCCAGCTTGGTGCTAACACTGACTTGAAGGTAAGTGACCTAGGGACACAAAATTCTGCACAGGGACAGCCCACTTTGGGAAGGTGCTCTGCACCAGGCACCCAGGGCCGTGTAAAAGCCCATCATTTAAGAGCAAAGATGACAATAAAAGGTGTAAAAGCAGCACAACCTGTTCTCAGCTCACATTACAGCCTTATCTGGACTCGAAGGCTGCCTGGCTGGTGAGCCTTCCTGCCAGCCAATGTTGCATTTCATTCTAATTGGCATTTAAGACATTGCAATTAAACCCCTTTACTCTATACTTCATAAAGAACAAGGAAAACAGAACTCATTTTTGTCAGTGAATGAAAAATTTACAACAATAATAAATGAGGCAGGGGAAAATGGGATTCTCTGCTGAACATGATGATAGTTCAGAAATACTCTCCATTAAATAAAAAGACATTAGAGTACTGAAAAACAAGTTAAAAATTCCAAATGAACACATGTGGAAAAAGGAAAAGGTGCAACAAATATTTGCCAGTGGTTGCCCTGGAACTGCACATTAGCACAAATCACAGAATCATGGAGTCATGAAGGCTGGAAAAGACCTCCAAGGTCATTGAGTCCAGCCTTTGATAAAACACCACCATATCAACTGAACCGTAGCCCTAAATGCCACATTGAGTCATTCCTTGAACACTTCCAGGGTGGGGACCCCACTGCCTCCCTGGGCAGCCCATTCCAGTGCCTGGCCCCCTTTCCAGTGCAGAATCTCTCTCCTTTCTGCCTCCTGCCTGTTCTGTGTGCTGCCCATCACCTGTTTGTAAATGATGTGCAGTGGACACAAATTTAAACAGAAGCAATCTATAAAAGCAGCTTAAATCACCAGTATCAATATTATTTTAGTGCATTAGGCTTTTCATTCTTGTCATAATTCACTGATTAATCATCTTAATTGGTGAGAAAACAATTATTTAATCCCTTCCCATTTTCCTGCAATCCAGCAATCTCTGCCCATTGCAGCTCTCTGTCATCAATACAGAAACTGCAACTGCTTCAGCTGCTGATTGCAGAGCCGCATTTCATCTTCCCTTCCACGGGAATGCGTTTGTAGGGATACTAACAAAATAGTGGATTATTTGTTGCATTTCTTTGATCTATAAATAGCACTTCTCTGTGGAGGATATTTTTACTGCATCTGGAGCAATCTCCGTACACTCATTCTGAAGTGTAACCAAGTAATTTTCATCTCATTTTGAAGTTCTGTGCCTGCAAGAAGTAACTGCACCAGAGTGAAAAGTCAGATGAGAAACCTGGAGGTCCAAGTGAGGCAGAGTTTGAGAACAGGACACAGAGCTGCTTTGCTTTGCTCCATTTTATTTACAGCTCAGACTAAAATCTCTTTCCCTCGTGGCTTTTCTGGTGGCCTGCAAGGAATGAGTTGAAAATGGCAAAACATCTACCCAAAGTTGTTTAGTTCAAAGCCAGCGTGAGGTGGGGGCAGTGGCAGGAGAGCCTTGACCTGGGCAGGATCATCCCTGGCACTGGGGTGAGTGCAGAGGTAAAATGTTTCTGCATAATGGCCTGGTCCTGCTGCTCCTGCTGCCTTCATCAAGCTGGAGACCTTCAGCTTCAGATGATCTCATTCACACTTCTCCTATAGAAAGAAATCTTGTATCACCAGCACATGCTATTTTTTTTCTAGATTTGCAAGTCCTATTCATAACTTGTCACTTCCATCCCTGGAAAACTCATTTGTTTGGACAATTTGGTATTAAAAAACCCCTAAAGGTTATAATTCTCAAAATAATTCAAAAATGGCAGGTGTGCACAGTGGAACACATCACCCTGGCACTTTGCCACCGACCCAAAGCACAACCGTGATAAAGGCACACACATGCCAGCTTTTCAGATAAGGCTACACCAAAAGTCACCATTTAGTTTTGCTACCAAAGAAAAGCAAAGAAAAACCTATATAGCATTCAGAGGACAAGAGACTAGCTCCTACATGTATTGGGTATTTATAGTTACAGCATTTGGGAATGCAAATTGAAATGAATCAATGCCAGCAGGGATGCCTAAAAGACATAAGTGAGAATTACAGCAATTAAGAATGTTGTCTCAAAGGAAATTAGTACAGTCCATTAATTACAATGCCTTAAAGGAAAATGCACCAAAATAAGAAAGAAAGAAATTAAAATATCAGGAAATTAGCAGAAAAAATTGGGGTGTAGAAAAGATAATGAGCACAGTAGGTATTTGCCACCCTTCTTTTATTAACAAGGAAACGAAACAAAGAAATGGTGATAGGAACTGAACCACCAGGAATAACAGAGCGATATATTCTGCCACAAGATCAATGGCCAGCTCACTCAAGGCTTTGCTGATCTAAGTCCAATTTGTCATTAAATTCTGTAGAAACTGGTTCCAAGGAAAAGAGTGCAAAAAGAAAGTGCCAGGCTAATAGGTACAGCAAAAGTTGTATTTATGGTACAATATCACTGGAGCGTCAAAGGGCTTTGAGGAGAAAATATATGTTTTATACTCCATGGATAAGTGGATTTCACCGTGCTGGGCCCCTGTGTGCGCTGGCAGACCAGCAGCTCCCTTGTTTCACCTGCTGCAGGTGAAGATGTGGCTGGTTTAGTCCAAGGGCCACACCCTCCCTGCCTGTCCCAGGTGAGCGTTGTTGCAAATCCTGCCGAGCCCCCTGAGTTCCACACCCGCTGCCCAGAGACGGCCCCACACAACGCTCACAGACTCAATTTACTTCTCATTCATGGTAGAACTGACATTTTAAAAAATGTTGATGGACAGTTTGAATGTCAAAACGCCGGAAACAGCGAGTCTCAACGCAGTCCATCTGCCAGCCCTTTACCAGCAGGAAAGTGAAACACCAATGGCTTTTTGAGGCCATATGGAACCTTGGATAAACAACACTCCACTGTCTGCTGCTTGTGTACTTCCAGTTCTCATTCCATTTGTGTGCCTCAGACACCACAAGCAGGAAGAAACTGAAACACAGAAACCCCAACAACAAGATTTGAATGGAAAGACAGGAACTGCTTGCAAAACATAATCATGGATGCTTGTTGCTGATGGCATCATGCCATCTTTCTGGTTTTCAGGTCCATGGAGAGCATTTATGCAGCTCTGGAAAGGTGTTCCCAATCCTCTGAGTTGCAATGGTTTGCCTCTCCTCCTTCAGGCTCAGCCAGATGAATCCTGATGATGTGGCTGGAGCCAACCACTGCTGCTTGACTGGGTTTTAGCAGGAAGAGGTTCAGATGTGGAAACCACAGAAACTCATGACAGAAGGGAAAGAACCATCTCCATGCCAGACTCCCAGTTAGGATAAACTGGCCTGGCCATGTTCACTCTCATGAAGAGCTGGGCCTGTATCTTTTCTCTCTGCTTTCTGTCTGCCCTGTAAAATGTCTTTTCAAATAAATGAATTTTAGTGACATTTGAGGCATTCAATTATTTCTCTAAGTGCAAATTCTGCATTCCTTCATCTGTTAGCTCCACGTATTTAGTACGGACTGAACAGCACCTGCTGACTGGATGAATCATTTGCATCCAAGCCACAAAATGGGAACTTTAAGGACCTCCAGTGCTGCTGTTGAAATTGATGCTACTGATGCTGCCAATTCAACTCCTGTTGCTGGTACTAATCAACATCTCTTTAAAATGATTACAGCATTCAGATAGGGCCATAAAACTACCAGGTGGGCTATATTTTGTACCGCTTCCTGGTTTTTCTACATTCTTCCCTGTGGGAAAGGATTTATTGGTCCCATCAATCCCTCTTACAGTCTTTAGCATGGGAAGGAGATGTCACAGAGTTTTAATGTCTCATATATTTCCCCAATTACAGGATCATTATAACCAGTTTGGCACAAAATACTATTTTCATCAAACTCGGTATTTAGGGCAAAAAGTAGCATTTGTTAACTTAGCTGTAGATTAATGTAAATTTATATGCATGGATGAAATACAAGATATTTATTGTTTATTTAAAGGTCTTCTAAATTGCATTTGCACAAAAAGTTTATTTAAAAACGCACAACTTTGTTCTCCAGCAAAGGCTGGCACAGTGAATTCAAGTCAGTAAATCTGAACCTGCTGAATCCAGCTCCACTGCATGTCAGGGAGCTTCTGAAATTTTTTTTTTTTTTAAAGGAGAACGCATGTGAGCTAAAGAATGGCTCACAACAAGAGAGTTCCTTGGGTCTGTGGCATTTTCCAATCCTTGCTATCCCTCACAAATACGTAAAATGTCTCTGGTATCCCTTAACACAGCACCTGGGCTCACAAGACCACGAAGGGTTTGCCCTGTTGTCATCAGCCTGATGACAGCCACTGGTGACAGCCACTGGTGACAGCCACTGGGGCTCTCCTTGTGGACAGCTGTGCCACAGAGCTGTGCAACAGCCTGGCTGGCAGCAGGGCTAAAGCCTGCAGAAGCTTTCCACCCTTGCTGCGGGAGGCAGGGAGAACCTGCAGCGAGGACTCCTTCGCTGCAGTCCTGGGAGGGGATTTCTCCAACAGGGACAGACCTCTGGGGGCGATGCTGACGCTGCCCCGGCGCCACCTCAGCCCCAGCACAGCCTGCGTGTGCTGGCTGGGCTACTGAAATTGTTGCTGAGCCATGGGACCACGCTCAGAAAAAAGCAAAAATAGGTCCTTCTGCTGGAGGTTATTCACCAGAGTCAGACATGAAAGAGGAAAGAAAAATAGACCAAATAATCCAGCTGAGCAATTACACATGAAGCCATTGCCAGTTCCCTGATGCAGACTTCAGGGAACTTCAGCACATTTGGAAAGTTCATGAGTCTGGCTTTGGTTCTCTAACAATCAACTGTGACTTTAAATCGTTCATTATCTTTAATTAAGGAGGGAAGAAGGACTTTCTCCTTCACCAGAGTATTTCCCCAGTGCTGCTTTGGCCTTTCAGCTTCACGATGTAAAAGACACAAACTCAGTGAAAAGGACAGCAAGGCAGGTTTCTATCTGTGCTCCCTTTCTGCTTTTCCAAAGTTCAGTGAGCTAACACAATTCTCATTAATTGATTCTGGATTTTAGCAATAGCTTTAATACAAACTACTGAGCAATTGTAGTCCAGCTGTAAAACTTGTTCAGAAAATTTACCAAAGAATACTTGCCCTTGAGAAGCATGAAGAAGAAATTAAATCAGTGTGAGCTTATTTTCCATAACACATTATTATTGGCCCCAGGATGAATATATTATAGTTACAGCTGATACAGACTTTCACACAGATTCCTGTATAAGAGATTCAAATATTTCTATAAAGATTTTCATAGGACTTATTGCTTCTTGCCCTTTATGCTTTCTCCATCCCCTTCAATATCCCTCAGGCCTATCTCTACCTCTGCAAAGTCTTTAGACCCTACCCAGATGTCCAGTCACTGTCTCCCAGCAGTGGCCACCCTCCAGCTTCTCCCAGCTGCTGCATCCCTGCATTCCCTCTTCCCCACCACAGCATCCTGGTTTCCTTCATGCCTCCTTCCCCTGGTCCTATGTCCACACGTGCTTTTTGCACGATTTTCCCGTGGCTTTGTGCTGACCTCCCACTTTCCTGCTGCGGCCCTGCCATCCCAGCATCCCAGCAAACACGCGGTGGTCAGCAAACACACACTTACAAGGAAGGGAGTGCTTTACAAGGTTCCCTTTAACCAGAGCTGGGAGTGCTAAAGGAGGCTTAGGCCAGTCCCACACTCAGCCAAGCAAAACTCTGATAGCTGGAAAACGATGCCTCAGACCGCAGGCTCCTCGTCTGTGCCACAGCTCTGAATTCAGGCATGAAATTCCCCCTGCATTCCACTTCTCCCATCAGCAGCGTCACATAACGAGTGACACAAACCAGGAAGAAAGTGCTGCTCAGGTGCTAATCAGCGTCCCTGGGGCAGCATTCCCTGGATGTGCTCCTGTGAGCACAGGGCAGGCACGTGCTGAATGCACAGTAACGGGATACAATTCAGAGAAGCCTGATCTTCAATCCAGCAAAAATCCTCTGCTCACAGAAATTATTCCAAAAAGAGTGAAGGGTATGAATGAAATTGAGGACATGGCAGCTGTGAGCTCTGAGGTCATTGGGCACTGTTCTTTTCCACTTAGGGGTTAAGGAAAGGTTTATAACCCTTTGAATGGCTTGGCAGCAGCACCGGGGCCTTTGCAATGGAAGAGAACAGAGGTTTCCCCAGCACACGCACAGGCAGAGCCCCCTCAGAGCAGGCACACGGATTCCTTCTGCTGGAGACTGCGTGTCTTTGTTAGATGGTGGCGTTTGGCACTGACCTCAAGCAGGCACTTGGGACATACATTTCTTCAAAGCTGGAAGAAATTATTTTCAAGTTGGAAGGGTTTTCTATGAAAATGAAGAAGGAAGAAAAGGATGATAGAAGATCTGCTGAGTGTTAAATGCAAATTACTGACTTGACGGGATGATAAACAGAACTGTCTCTGCACACTTCTGCTGGCCACACAATGCAGCAGAGAACATCTGCACACTGCATATGTGCACACCCTGCTCTTCACTCCCTGGCATTCTTCCAGCCAATATTTTTCCATATTGACTGTTTGTATTTCTTTTTGATAGCAAATGTTCTTCTACTAACAATACAGTTAATGGATAGGAAAGATTATTTTCTGAGTATTTGGGATAATGCAGCTTTTCAGCTATTATGAAGCCATATTGTTTTATAGATTTATTGTCTCAGTCTTTCTTTTACGTCCCTTGAATTTGTGTGTGCAGCATCCTAGAGCAGCAGAGCACACGAGCTCTCTGCCAAACACACGGAGATCATCTCCATGGGAAAATAGCTGGAATAATATTCTTAAAACTTTTTAATGAAGATTTATACTTACTATATTTTTTGAAAGCTTTGTCTGAAAACTTTGGCAACTGCTGCAGAGACAGAACTGAAATGTATTAAATATGCAAGGAAGTACTAATGTAACATAAGTTTGAATGACTAAACTTATAATGTCAAAAAAATGTCAAGAAAAAATGTTAAATTTCAAAAACAAGCAGCAGTGTGTAATACATTTGACACAACAATCCAGCACAGTTCCATTTCCAGTAATAGCAACGTTTGATGCAGTCTGAGACATTTAAATAAAGTCTATATAATAAAAATTGAACAGAACTAGAAAGAGTGAAAATGACACATCCAAATTCCCTGAGCTGTTTCAAAGTCTCCAGAAGCAACTTAAGTGAATGTCAAACTTTGTTTAAAATCTTTTTCTTAGCACAGTCTCTTTCTGAAAGTTTTTCACCGTAGTTGCTGTCAGAGGTAACAGCAGTGGGAGAAGGTGACAGAACATTTCAGTGAGGAAGGGCACAGATCAGACTGGTGAAGTGGAGATGCCATATTCCCAGTTTGCTCTTGGGCAAACCCCAGTGACACACACGAGGTGTGCATGTCACTGAACGCCCTCGAGTGAACCTCTGAACTCCAGGTGACAGAGCTATGCACGGAGTGGGAACAAATTCTTGATCTGCTGAGCTGGAGACAGGACAGAACATCTCCAGCCAGAGTTCGAGCAGTTTGAAATAAGCACCCGCTGGGCACCATTGCCGTTTTGAACCCCGGGCTTGCCAGACCCACTCTGAACACCCTGAGATTCAATATGCCAAGTACTCCTGGCGCCTGGCTGTGTTAGACCTCGGGGGTGAGCATGGGTGGGACTGTTTCTACCGTGATGTTTTTTCCCACAGCAGACAAGGTTTGCCTGAGCCCCACTTCCACTCTGCAGAACAATTCCTCAGCAAGAGAAGTTTCCTGGACTACTCCAAAAGCAGACAGCACCTGGCAAGCAGAGACCTAACCAACTGTCCCCTCTGCCCTTCCTGCAAGTGACAGGGCCCTGTTTCTGTAGGAAGCTGCCCCAGAGAGCAGAGGTGCTCACAAACTGTCCTGTGCAAACCCTGCGAGAGACACTGCTGTTCTGTGCTACCTGCAGAACACCGTGAGGCAAAACACGTCCGTGAGGTCCTTGTGAGAAGACCCTGCACCAGGCCAGGGTGCCCAGAACGTGCTCCCCACAGGCATCCCCTCCCTTCCTCCCCAGTGGATTGAAGCTCAGTGCTCAGCAGCTGGAGTTACAGGTTAAGCAGCATCTGCCCAGCAACGTCACGTGCAGCAAGGGCTGGTGTAGGAGCACAGCAGTAGCAGCATCTAAAATGTTACCTGCTCTGTCTGTCTGTTGCCAAGAAGCTTTGAACTGATTCCCCTGCCCCCCAGCTCCCCTTCATCCGTACCTGCACTGCTGCTCTGCCCCTCTGCAGGGGCACAGAGCTCCCAGGCACTGCCTGAGGCGTCACCTGGGCCCCTGCCAGCAAAGGTTACTTGCCAGCTGGGGACACTCCCCACGTGAAGGGAAATAGGGCCATCAATCAGACACAGAAAACGTGTTGGCAGCCTCAGGCTTTTGGGTATTTTCACAGAGAGTCAGGTGAAACAGGAAAAAATAGGTTTTTTCAAGTCTATCTTGGGTCCTCAGAAATAGTTTCCTATCTCAGCAGTCCTGGGCAGTCAGAGCAGGAGACAGCAGTGCCCACTGTCTTTCCAAACAGATGTGTGTTATCCTTCTCTGTCTTTGCCTGACATCAGAAAAATCAGCTCCATTAACACAAGGTTACACTTTAGAAATTTTTCGTCTTGATTACTCCGTTTATGTAATTTATTTTGGTCCTCTGATTCCTATTAGTGGGATCAATATTAATTTAAATCACAAGGCTGTGCATTTTCTCCTGCTCCATTCATGCAGATCAGGCACACTGCATTTCCCCTGCTTGTACTGCTGACAAATTAACCTCAGCTGAGATTACCAAGATCAAGGGAGAGGAATGACTGCAACCAGTTTCTCCATTCTGTTTTAGGCAGGGATCAAATCGCTAGCCCACAGCTAAACGTCTGCAGAATTCTATACATCAGACTTGGGAAAAAGCATAGAATAAAACTGGTCAATGCCTAAGAAAACCAGATCACACTTAAGATAACACCTTCCTCTACAAAAAATGACTAAATGCTGCAGCAGCCATCCTGTGGGCAGGGATGAAGGATGTGCCCTCCTAGACAAAGGTGTGTGTCTCTGCAGTCAAGGCGGGACTGGGTGTAGAAGAGGGCACAAGCTGAGATGAGAAAACTCTGGCTTCCAGGCAGGTAATAATTTAGAGAGGAGGGTAGAAAATCACAGACTGGTTTGGGTGGGAAGGGACCTTAAAGTTCATCTTGTTCCACCCCCTGCCATGGGCAGGGACACCCTCCCCTATCCCAGGGTGCTCCGAGCCCTGTCCAGCCCTGAACACTTCCAGGGATGGGGCAGCCACAGCTGCTCTGGGCAATGTAAGTCCTCACAAACCAAGAAGCAGCACAGTGACTCACCCGTGCTGAAGTAGGGGTAAATACCATGTGACCCCAGTTTTAAACCTCAGATGTTTTTTCTGAAGATTTTGCTTTTCTCTCAGTATTGGCTGAGACTGGCTGTTCCACTGAACTTTTAGAGATCTATCTGCAATGAGGTGTGAAGAAAAATTCCTTATAATCTGCGTGCTGTTCTCAGCCCCTCGTGCAGTGGAGCCACTGGCATCTTTTCTTCCTGTTGCTGTCACCCAAGTTCTCAGTTAAAAATAAAACTGCATTTTTTCAAAGAAGTCCTTGCACAGCCGTGTGGGAAAGTCCCTCTTGGTGTACAAGCTAAGATCCCTTTTACCTCTGGTTCATTATTGACTTTGGCCAATGAGTTTATTTTCAAGGTCTGATTTGGTTTTGGTTTTTTCTTAGTATACAAGATAGCTTTTAAGAACAGTGTCCTTCTGCCCTTTTGAAAGAGTAACATCGTTTTAAAAATAAATTCATTAACTCAGCAGACAGAAAATCTGATTTCTGTCTAGGATATCTGTATTAGCTTGTGAGATAATCAAGACTTAAACAGATGTCTCAAGGTTTTTTACTTGCAAAGCTGTATTTTAGGATCAGTCCTCTCTTTCTGTAACTGACTGTTCTCCCACATGAAGAGCAGCAGCCGTGGCAATGTGCAGTGTCAGAGAGACCTCCCACGTCCCCCCGTCCCAGCAGCTGGGCCAGGTTCCCTCTGGATCAAATGCAGATGTCCCCAAGCAGGGAGACAGCGTGACCTGGATCCACCAGGCCAAGGGTAGTTCCCATCATACAGGCTGCTCAGACACAGCTGTGAAGTGAGTAGAACTCTGAGGACAGAGGTCTTCAGGTTCATAAAAGCTCTTTTCTGTGGCTTTAGAGTAGAAAGTTTTGCAGATGAGAGTTAGGAAACAATTTCAGTTCAAACTAGGTGATGTGTCTGTTTTGTTTCCTCCTGGAAGTTTCGGTGCCAAGCCAGGGCAGCTGGGTATCCCAGAGGAACCTCCACAAGCAGAGTGCTCTGGTTGGTTTGGTTTTGTTCTCTGAAAAGGTTCAGACCTTCAGGGAAAGATCTTTTGAATTTGACTGCAGCTCTACAGGGATCCGAGAGCTCAGCTGCCCTTGCAGTGTCTTTGGTGGTGAACATGCAGAATCTTCAGCTTCCACAAGGCTTTCCTTGTTTGTCCTGACAGTTAAATGCCATCGCCTCTTCTCCTCAGAAACTTTATTAATGAAAGATGAGACACTGCATTTCATAGTAAAAAATTAATGCTCCACCAGTAACTGCCGAGAGCTCACAGCATGGAAAGGGGAAGCAGCAAGCCAGCTCGCTTCCAAAGGAACAGTCTTCAAATATTTGTCTTGGAACCATTCATATCTTCCTGAAACTTCAAATTACACTGGGCTCCAAGTCCCCTCAGTCCATAACTTTTAAAAAGCAGACATATTTGGAGAATAAGCTTCTGTAGTGAGCTCTGAGGGTATCTGACAGATGTCAGGCTACGAAGTCTCCTTAACCCTGGATGAATGACATTACTGAGACTTCTTTCTAGGAATGCCTGCTGATAATCTGTCCCGCACTGCTCAAGAGTCTAGCAAGGATTTAGGCTTGACAGAGACAAAAAACAAGTCGTATGGGATCATTCAAAGGCCCAGGTTCCTGTGTCTAGGCGCCAAGGGCAGAGTGCCTGATACATCACCTACGGGGAGTGACAGAGCTCCCTGCTGTACCTCGTGGCTGACCAGCAGCTCAGATCCTTGCAGAGCCAGAGGAAACACACACAGACCTCTTCCCTGAATGTACCTCGTTGCTCTGAGAATTTACCCACCTGCTCCTTCCATCTCCACAACAATAAATGGCACAGTTCCACAGCTCAGAGCAGCTCCGTGAAAAAGCACCCCCTTTTAGCTGATCTAAATCTTACATGTGACCATCTCACCTGAAGGTGGCTTGTTGCCAGCTGTGTCATCCCTTTTTGAAATGGGAGGGGGAGGTCTGTAGGGTCTCAAAACTGGATAAAGTGTTTAAAATGTGGGCACACAACAGATTTATACAGCTGCATAGCGATGCTTTCTGTTTTATTCTCCATTCTTTTCCTAGTAATTACTCCCATTCTAGCTGGGGTTTTGGTTTGTTTTGGTTTGCTTTGCTGCTGAATCGACAATATAATGGATACTCCCATAAAACCACTCAGGAAAGAGATCTTGGAGTTAACAGCTAGCTCAGAGACCATCACCGAGTGTGTTTTTCCTCCCATGTGCATCACTGCACATTTATCAGCAATGAATTTCATCTGCCATTTTGTCAAAGCGTTTGGCAATACGAGCTTGGGGAACCATTCCTGCCAGCTCCACCTGCCCTGCAGGGCCTGCCCCGCTGAGCTCAGACAGGCTGCTTGCAGCTCTCTCGTCAGCACTGGAGGAACAAATCAGCTGGCAAACTGCACCGACACAGAATAGTTAACTCTAGTTAAAAAGAAAGTGGCCTGAAAGCAGAGGTACAGCAGGGGTGCCCTTCAAAGCTGTGGGGAGCAGGAAGGAACCGGTGGGTTTGTCTCACCAGCACAGGAGCATGGGGACGTGGAAAGCACACAGCCCCGAATCAACTCTGCTTTTGCAAACACCAAACCACGGTGCAAGTGCACGTTAAGACACAATACAAACGAACAAGGCCTCAAAGAGGCACTGTGTCATTTTTATGTTAGCCTACGAGTCCCTGTGGCACGATTTGATGTACAGAGTAGGCTGCTTTTCTTACTCGGTGCATTCCCTGTGAGAGAGCTTACCCTCCCACCCTACACCCAGTCCAAGAAATCAACAGTGACTCTTATGGTTAATCTGTTTCTCAAAGAGGCGCTTGCCTTCTCTTCTCAACCGAGAGTGTGCCGTGTTTCTGCTGAAGGCGAGGACAACTCGTGTGAGAGACAGCTGCTTTTGGAGTGTCGATTCAGACAAAGTACCTCAGAGAGAGGAGGCATCTCAAGGCAGTGAATAACGCCACAGCTACGAGCCTCTATAAAATACAGAAGAGCCTGCAGTCTGGGAGAGGAGTGTTTAGTCATGTCACAGCTCCATGGTCTCCAGCATGATGCAGTTGTTAGTCATGAAAGACAATGAGTGCTCTAAATTCAGGAATTAAGCTTTGCTCCAAAACCTAGCAATGCAGATAGAAAAACTGGATTTGATTTTGGTGGACTCTGAGTGGTTCAAAATTCATATTTTAGCAACAGTTATAAAAAAAAGCCTTATTTCAGACATACTGGGTATTTGCTCAACTTGTGTGTTCAACAGTCAAGACAAAGAGACCTCAAAACTCAGCCCACACATAGTCTGAGTTACCCTTCCAGAAGGAAAAGTCACAGCAGTAGACACATGAGAAACACACAGCCTCATCGAGAGCTTAATCAACACAGATGCAGACACGCCTTACTCACACAGCATTCAGAATCCAGGTGAAAATCCCAAGGAGGTGGTGGTGGTGTTCCCCAGTCACAGCCTCTCTGCAGAGCTCTCACCGCAATATTTACACAGGGGCACACACACCTACAAGTTCAGAAGCAGGGCTTGATTTCTGCAAATCCAGATTTTAGCAGAATCTAATGAGCTGAAAGCTTCACTGACACTGACCAGTGCTTAATAATATATTTTTTTTTGATTGTGAGCATCTGCAGTCAGCAATATGCAGGATAATAAAATGCAGCCTGACTTTTAGGAAAGGAGAATGCTGTAGCTCCCTCCTATGGCACCATTCATACCCTTTTCCTGTTTTTAATAGTGACCTTCCTATTCTAATATTTCATTAATGTTCTTCATTTAGTCAATTAACCTGCAGTGACCATCTCAGGGAAGCCACACTGTTTTTGTGCTGTGCCATTCTGCTTTCCCTTAAATTAGAGATGTCTGACCACAGTAGTGCTGGCCATGATGTAAATTACTTTAGGAAAATGGATAAAACTCATCAATCAGGTAAAATAATTTATGATCCTTCCAAACATGATAATCTATCTTGTAATAATTTCCTTCATGAAATGTCATCCAAGAGTTGGATGGCCCAGTTCAGGACCATTTTGGGAAGAGACCAAATGCAAGTAGACTGACACTTTCGGCTTGTGAGATTTATCAGTACACAGGGTACTGGCTTTCATGGGATTTCTCTGGCACTTCGTGCTTTCAGAGCCACCTTCCCCACGCCACTGCTCTCCTGGATCCCTTCATTCCCAACAGTTGTTACGCTGCCCTTCAAAGTATCTGCTCGAATGGCGGCCTAGAAGACATCAGTACAGGCAATGAAGCTGATGCCATTATATGAAAAGGGCCATTAAATCACCGTTTAAAAAATAATTTTTAACCTACACTATTGGGGTCACTAATTAAAAATCAATTCCTTTCTGTGTTGCAAATCTGACAGTAATTCTGCCTCCAATGGGTACAGAAAGATTAACAGCACATCAGGTAAATGCAGCTGGGAAATGACATTTTCATTAGTGATTTATTGGGTGTGAAATTTCCACCATGGTGAAATATTCATGAACAAAGCAGGTTAGAATGTCTCCATAAATATCCATGTTACTAATTACTGCTGAAGCCCACGCTGGATTAAATGTTCGCAAAGCAAAGCATTCACAAGCCACAGGAGAATTCTCTAGGACAAGACTTTCAGGGAGAAACCAAAAATACGCAAAACCCAATAAGCAGCAAATTAAGAGGTTTTGTACTAATCACAGCATACCACTTCTCCCATCCCCAGGAAAACAATCAAACCAGCCCCAAAACCCCAAGAGAAAGCAAAGCAAAGCGATACAGTCTCTGTTAGCTGCTTGTCCTGCTCATGAAGAGTGCCAGGGAGTGATCCTGGCCTGAACTGGAGAATCAATAGCTGGCCACAGTTAATAATCTGTTAGGACTTCTCTGGCTTTGATAGCCCCTGAATAACAACATGCAACATAAAGACATTTAGACGGAAGTGCAGTCCTCGGAGTACTTCATGTTTTGTAGGTTGGAAGCTCCAAACTGTTTAAAAATAGCTTTATGAAATCCAATTTTGCACAGTTTTGACTAAATAGGAGGAAATGAAGAAGCTGATGAAAATGCAAAAGCAGCAAGTTTAAGTGAATTGAACCTCAGAAGCTGTTGGAAGATAATGGCTTCAGGAGTCATCCATTCTGGTTGCTGCCAGCTTTACACCAGGGCTTCCGCATCTCTTTTTGAGCTCATTGTTAAAAGCATCACTTCATATTACCAATGCTGTTGTTGCTGACTAAAATACTTCAAAATGACACAAACATCATTCAAAATCAAATTATCAGATGTACAGACAACATACTCTAGAATTTAATAGCATGTTAAATGATTGTGGGGAAATGTTCTGTGAAGTCAGTGAAGCAGCAGCAAAAACTAATTCAATTCTCAAATGAGTAAAAGTGAGAAACTGTTTTTATAAAACCAATATTGTAAAAATACGTGCTGGCATACACTGCTGACTTCTAGGGGAAGGAGAAGGAATTTCTTCCTCTAGCAATAACCACCTAATTTTGGTGACTGATGTAGTTCACCTTGAATCAAAACTGCTCCATGTGCCTGGAGTAAAAGTGTCCAAAAGAATTCAGTGAGGAATGTCATATGTTCAAAATACCAGTAATGACTCAAAACTATTTATCATGATCATGATATGATGAACATATGGATCTCAAGTTAAATGAAATTCGTCTTAAATTTCTGGAAACTGCTAAAGAGCAAGAGCAGAGTCTGCCTCTTACCTTCTGGAGCAAACAGCACCCTGGCAGGAAATTTGCATGGAACAGGAAGGGTTTCACATTGCCCTAAACGAGTGAAATGTGCATTGATGATCATGAAGCTCCATCAGCCTTGCTCTGGCAGCATGTCCCAGGAGAGCTGCCAGGTGGCAGAGAAACCTGCAGCCATTACCTGCTTCCAGACACCTCACATCAACAAGGAAGAGTTTTCATAATACATCATCTCTTGGAGCTGAGTTGTAATGCTGCTAGAGATTAAGTAACGTGTAATTAAAAAGAGAGAATAAAATTATGGAAGTTTTAATAAGTTGATGAAAGTTTTAATAAAATGCATGCCAAAAATAAGAACACAAATCTTGTTATAAACAAGAAAGCACAGTATGTTTGAACTTTATGCCTCTTATAAGCTCTTTTTTATTAATGTTTTCTTTACAAAGCTCAGCATGTCTTTAAAGCATTGAGCAAGTCACAGCATTCACAGTGGGCCCATATATTGGCTTAGAATGGCTGCTGAAGTGCTCCCTCTCTGTGATAGAAATCAAGATTTATAAACAAATAAAACATGCAAAAAAGCTATAAAGTTCAACAAATTCATGCTCCCTAGCTTATGCAGAGTTGGTTTCTGTGAATGGGCACAGAACACCAGAAAACTCACTCCCATTTATGCATTCATCCCAGCCTACAGCTCTGGTGTTCTGCACTGGGTACCCCACCCCACTCAGCTGGGCAACAGCAGAAATCCCCCTGCAGCTCTGCACTCCCCTGAAGCGACTGCTGCAGAGCTTCTAGCCGAAGTCTCACACTGAAGAAACTCTCCCATATCTGGAGAAAAAGATCATAGTCCTGGATCTGTGGCTTTGATGAGAAAAATGCCAACAGCAGTGGAAAGAATTTATCCCCGTGGTAGAGAACGGGCGTGTGACATGAATGCTAACAGTGTTCCAACACTGCCGGAAGCGTGGAGCTGTCACACACAGCCCTCCCTCCGCAGCAGACACTGGCTGAGCTGCAGGTACAGCCAGCATCTGAACTGAACTCACACAGAGCTGCAGAAGGGTCACAATTCATTTTACTTATTGCATTTTGTACCTTACATTTAGTCTTTTCTGCTTCTAGCTATATTATTTAATTAATAACATACTAATAGCCAAATTACAAACCTTACTATTTTGCTGAGCTGTCCAGGGTCAAAAACTATCCCTAATGAAAGCAACCTCTAGCTGCTCTCTGTGTTTGGGGAAAATGGGCAGCAAAATTCAACAGATGCCATGCACAGTCCTTTTGATAGGAAGCTGTAAATCATCTTCCCAGAAACAGAATTCATTTGCTCTCCAGAAATGGCATCTTCTTATGCCATTTATGAACTCAGTAGAAAAGATTTCAGAGAAACCTAATAGATATTAGATATTCTGTTTTGGGGTTCTCAAATGGAATATTTAAGAATATTGATTTTCGTAGTGCAGTTACATTGTATTCCCGAACATTAAAGTGTTTTTAGGCAGATACCTGAAAACAGACATCAAATTTCCATTAGCTACTTTCTTGTAGAGACCCTGCTTTTAGAAAAGTGCTCAAGATAGTGAGGAACACAAATCATAAGGACGATTAATTACACTTAAAATTCTGTCTCTGTCTGGCATTTTTGAAAATAAAAAAAGCACAGAAAGACAAACAAAACAGCAACTCAGGAAGGGCAGCCCCATGGTCAGCACTCAGTGCCTTGGCTCACTTCCCAATTCTGCCACCAGCTTTGTTTTTAGCTATGGGCCACTCAATTTGTCTTTCTTTTAACAGCAGGCATAATACTCTGATCAGGAAATGCTTAATAGGTACATACGGGAAGAGGCCACTGTGCTGGTACAATTGTTACCTACTTTAAAGGGTAAGAAATACTGCTTTAAGAATCAAATAGCATATTTAAAAGTCCAGGTAGGAAAAAAAACAGGTAACTCCAAAAGAGAAGGTAGGAAGAACACACAGCCCCTCCAAAGTCAGTGGGAGTTTTGCCTTGACTTTACTGCAATCAAGATTTCTGCATTAAGCACACAGGGATCCTGTATCCAGTTCCTAAACCTGTTCCATCTGATGCAGTATCACAGTATCTGCACCTATTTCACGACATGTGTTAAAAGAGTGCGCAAGGGGAACACTGACAACCTGCAGTCAGTGTGCTCAGAGGAGGACAACGTGCTGGCATGTGTGAATTAGGATTGTTTCAGTTTATAAAATCATCTTTTATAAAGACAGGAGGATAACTCCTGCAGCATTCATATTTTCCAACACAGCCAGAATCTTTCAAAGCCCAGCATGCTCAGAATGAGATCCTAAGTTCCATGTATTACATTGATTTTATAATTGATTATCTTCCCAGGGTCAGTATCTGGAAACCTGTAAGACATAATTTTTTTCAACTGATTTGTCTCCCTGGACAGCTGCTGCTTACAACCTCCAACTTTCCGATAGATGATGACAGCACAGTGAAAGATGGCTCGAGTACTGTGATCATTCACTTCCACCCTGTGGGCTGCAATCCAAAACTTTCCTACACCTCATTTTTTTTCATGCACTAAATCATCATTGGGAAGAAAGTTTCCGGATTTCCACTAATGCGAGGGCATTTAATTGCTCACCAAAATGTTGTGAGGGCTGATTCAAACACACCCGGTGTGAAGCAACGTGTACACTCCCACTACTGACCGCGGTTCCCTCTGCTCAGAAGTTCATCTGAAGACACACCTTCCATTTGCAGCTCACTACTTCCAATACTTGGTATTTTAACGCCTATCTTTCCAGGCACCCACTGCCTTGTAACCACAGAGCTAAGAATCCAAAGTGCACTAAAATCAATTAGAGTCTTCCACTGACCGTGTGAGCTTCGGTTTAACCCCAGAAGGATGTGGCAATATCAGGCTTTCACATGGAAGCACCGTCCTCATAACCTGAGAGCCAGCCACTGACCTGTGAGGGCCCTTTTTGGGTCACAGACACCAAGGACAATGGTGAGGCTGAGGATGTGGCACTGCCATTGCTCCTGGCAGGAATATGACTGCAGGGAGCAAAATCACACATCAGGAGCGAGGGAGTAACTGCCTGTGAGTTTGTCACCTATCCCTGCTCATCTCCCAAGGCAATCCACACGGCCAATTCCTGTGAGGAATTCGCTTACACACCCCAGCAAGACATTGCCCGAGCTGTGTGCAAGCAGAGGCCAACACCACTGCTTGGTGCAGGGAAGAAGAAATAGGGAAAAACCATCCTTGAAACACTGGGGAAAGCTAAGAATGCAAAGAACAAATCCTCTTAGAGGGGGCTGTGCAACAGCAGCATCCCCTCTCCCCTCCCAACACGCTTCCAGCACGCTGGAGAAGGAGCTGGCAGTGGCCCCTCTGGCAAGAACACCCGGCTTAGTGAGTCTGGCTTGTCCAGAGGTGTTAGGGACCCTGCAGATGAAGAGGTCACTGGTGGGAGTCCTGCCCTCCAAGCACACCTCTGCATGCAAGGAGGAACCAGGCTGGGGGTTTCCTTCCAGAGCGCTGGCTCCTCTCAAGGAACAGGATTTGTCTCTCCAAGTGCAGAGGGATCACACTCTAATTTTTACTAAACACCACCACCCCAGCTGGCTTTAATTCCTGATTACTTCTTCAGAGGTTACCACTTTGCCTTAGCTGGCAATTATTTTGCTGTGATTAATTACTGGTTTCAAAAGTACCAACTTCATTTTTACTGGGCTGTGTTATAAAGAGCTTTAACCTCTAAACCTTTGCATTTTATTCACAGTAGGACAGAAGTCCAGCTATGGTCCTCTAGTGCAAAATGTGCTATACAGACCGACCAGAAACCAATTCCTGCTCCAAAGACTTTACAATTTAAAGCTGTGATTGAACACTTGTTCACATCCCTATCTTGAAGGAGGTAGGTTGTTCCAAAGACTCCAAAGTGATTATTCATCCTATCCATGAATTCAAGAGCATGCATATGTATTTGCACAACTGGAAAAGGCCACAAGAGTTGGAATAACAGCAGGAGGATATAAAGAGAGATAATTGTGACTAATGCAATAAGCAGGGGTTAGAGAAGAGTAGCTGCCAAGCTGTTGCTGAATATTTTATTGGCAGTGCACTAGGGACAAAAGTCAAGGAGAGATTTTAAAAAGGACAATGTAGTATTTTGTTGGCTTTTAGGAGAGCTTTCTTGTGCATTATTATAGCAAAAAGCACAAAAACGTCTGATGGAGATTGGATTAATGGCTTAATTTCTAGGGAGTATTAAATTACCGGGCATATCGTAGAAACATTTATAATTTATAAGTAAAATGACATTAGCAATTTACACGAAGCTTAGAGACATAGTCTAGACAAGAATTATATTGAAATCCAAGGTTCACACTTCAGGAGTGTGTTTAACACCCATATCCTGTAAGAGGATCCACCACACAGAGGAAGACATCAGTTTCCTGCTTTCCCTGCCTCTGCCCTCATGCGGACAGGAGTCAGGATTGAACAGTGGTGCTGGGAAGAACGGCCCAGGGGAGCCACTCTGTACTGCAGGTGAATGCAATCCCACTCCAGCTGCACCTCTTGTGGATTGCAGAGCATCAGGAACTGGGCAGGATCCTTCACAACATCATCCATCACTAAAATGCATTACAGAGATGGAGGCTAGAAAACAACATAAAAATCTCTTTCTGCTAAATGATGTTATGGATTGTGGGTTTCCTTCACACGTGTCAGCATTTTACTTTTAGAGGGATGCTTCCCAGTTGTGGCTAAAACAAATGCTGCAAGCAATAAAAATAGTACAAGGCTACAAAGAGCCATTTATCCGCTTGCAAAGGCCACACAGCTGAGATCTGCAGGCACAGGACAGCAATCACGGTTAGCTCAGAACTACGTCAGGCTCAGGGATGGGGGCAGTTTTGTCATTCCCTTCTCTGCTGTATTGCCCATTGAACATTCACAGTTTAAAATTCACTTTGCTTCCCAGTTATCTAATTTCCAACCTTCCCTATTTTTAGCTATTATTTGAGATTCCCTCATTTTTCAGGCCACTGAGAGGTACAGACAGCATTGCCTGCCCTTCTAATAGGCATTCTGGGATTTGTAGCAGTAATTTTGCCACA
Source organism: Rhagologus leucostigma (assembly GCA_013397725.1). NCBI lineage: Eukaryota > Metazoa > Chordata > Aves > Passeriformes > Rhagologus > Rhagologus leucostigma. The sequence goes on along the minus strand of VZTD01002079.1, from coordinate 638,364 downwards.
GAAAGCCACCTCAGGTTGACGAGCATCACTGATAAGGGGGTCTAGCCATCCTACAGAGATAAAGGACAAGCTCCCAAGAGCCTGGCTGGAAGCAGGCCTTATCACACAAAGAGTAGGGTAACTCTTCCTTCAAGGAGTGCGAGGAGGGCACAACCAGCCCGCAGTCTCTCTGTGACGCCGCAGGGCTGCCTGCAGAGCGTGGCACTCTTCAAAGCAGAGGGGGACAGAGTCTAGATGCAAATCATTTAAACTTAAGCCCTACTATCAGAACATAAATTGAATCCTGTACTCTCTTCGTGCACAGAACTCTCTATGACGGGCTGGGGGCTGTGGAAGCTGGTTGGGTTTGTTGGGACGTGCCCTGTGCTGTGTTTGCTCTCCACCCCGTGCCAGGGAGATGGGGAGCACGAGGACATTTCAGACCTGCAGGCGCTGGGGCAAGACAAAATGCAGCACTGTCACAGAGCTGCTGTGAGTTAGGGCTGAAAGCTAGAAACAACACAGGAGAGAGAAGGAGGTAATAAATACCACATGGCGAAAATTTCCAACTGTTGGTTAGGTGGTGAAAAAAGGGATTAACACTCTCGGGTTTTAACGTCTTTATAGATAACTGCAACGAGGCAGTGCAGTTCAGGAGTTGCCAATACAATTTATTTTTAAATATTCTAAATATAATGCTAAAAATAATGGAAAACTGGATTACTCACAAGGAGTGCCCTTTCTAATAATCTTTAAAACACATTTACACTTAATGTCACTTTTTTCAACTTCTGCCAAATGCACTCGAGCAGTGGATTCTGTGCAGCAGGGAGGTATTAATTTAGCATTTTAGTGTGAGTCTGGTTTTGCTCAGTTAACTTTAAGCTATTGATGTTTTATTGAGTGAATAAATTAGTCAGGTCCTATTTATTACATATCTTTATTTGGCTTTACATCTTTCTTGTGAGCACTGAGGGTGAATGGAGGCAGCTGAGGCCAGAGACTGGTGGGCTGCTGGACATATAAAGACCTGAGACTCTTCTGATACATTGGCCAAAACCATGAACATCATCAGCTGCATTTTATCTCGCAGGAAGTCTGTAACGTGCGGGGGAGGCCGTGAGCGTGCCTGATCCCACAGAACACAGTTCCACTGAGCAGGACCTTGCTGTAATGGTTCCTGCTGGCTTGATAAGGGCTCTTCAGCACAAACACCAATCAATGTCCCAAAGGGAAGAAAGTCTCTGGAAGCTCAACACGAAAGAAGTGCTGATAACTTTGAAAAAACCACACCTTTAAATGCTGAAAGAGCCAGTGCCTTTGCTTATTCCTTAGAAACCCTGGCAATTTCAGCAACATTACTTCTCTCGCCCTTGACCTAACAGGGATTTCACTGTCTTTGCTCCATGTTGGAGCATTCCAGAAATGGAGGGAGCACTGAAGTGTTTGGGTGCCAGCAGCACCACGGCAGTACTGGGATTCAAGCATCTCCTAGCAACCAAGAGGGGCTGGTTACCCCCAGAACACTGTGTTTGCTTTGAGAAGGAGCATTTATGGAATAGAATCTCATATTTTCAGAATTTAAAACAATCTCAAAATATCATTTCTTGGCATTTACTTTACGTTTGAAAACAGAAACATACTATAAAAGTATAATAAAACAGCATCTTCCTCTGAATCCTATGTTATTAAATGCATTGCTTTTAAGGGGTATTTTAAATACTACTTAAGAAGATAAATAAAACCCCACACAGGCCACAGGTCTGCAAAACCTCCCCACAAGGAGCAGGGATGCCCCAGGCTCTGTGTTTCTCTCCAGTCGTTCTCCAGAAGCACAAAATCTCTTCTGCTCCTCCAAGGGCTCATTTCAGAGCCATGTCTTGGTCTAGCAGTGGTTCCCAACCCCTTACACAGTGCTTCTGAGAAAGAGACTGATAAAGGCAGTGGGAACAAAACAGAAGTTGCAGTTTAAGATGAATCAAGGGATCAGGTTTCTGGAGTCTTTTTTTGTCTAGGCATTGCTTTGGTCCTGACAGCCTCACAAACACCAGAAAAAACAATTCGGTGAAACTGAAGTTTTGCCTTCAAAGAGAAACAAAGAACTTCTGTACAAATATTGAATACTGTGAACAGATTCTTTTTTTATTACCTGCTTCAAGAAGTCATTTTACAGCAAGTGTTGCATGAGCTCACAACACCATTTGTCACACTGGACAATACCAACGCCGGTATTGACTTTTCCCCTGCCGCTCACTGGAACTGTAAATGAGATGTTAACTTGTCCCGTTTAAGCTTTTCTCCTGCTTTTACTCCACAAGCACAAATAGAGTTGTGCATAAATATGAACTTTTGGTTAAATAAGAAAATCCATTTTGCAGAGAGGTGGATCTGAAACACAGCAGGGACTGCTATTGCACTTGCCATGAATTAACTGAATCATCTGTGGAGACATTCATATTTTCAAGACTTCAGCAATTACATCTATGTATAGTTATTATGCAAAGCGTACTCATATCTGAGTACTTAAAAAGATCTTGGTGCAACCACTTGGGAAATGTAGTCCCAAATTCTGTGCGTGTGTGCAAGGGTAAATGTGAAAACTCCCCTGGCAATGTGTGTACTTTGGCAGCACTTTTTAGGGGCCAGCCAGGACATGAAGAAATGCACTCCCTCAGTGACACTGATGGGTGACTCCAGAAAAGGACCATTTTGGCTCAGCACTGCAAAACCCACAATGAAGTCTTTTTCTCCAAACACAGCTCCTAAAGCCCCTGAAACTGTTCGGAGAAAACAACAGAGCTGTAATGGAAGAAATAAGAAAATAATGAAACCACAAATACGACACCTATTCACAGATGCCTGTAAAAATACTGAGCTATTATTACTGGATCCATTTCTAACACAATAGCAGTATCTCTCTAACAAAACATTTCAGGATTTCAAAAAGGAGTAGAATAATGTCATGGGCCTCAATAATGTTAGGGCCTCTTGCAAACACACAGCTGGAAAAAGGTGATGTTTCCTCTAAAGAGGGAGCAGGGCACCAGCTGTTGGTGGGTCTCGGAACCCTCCTGCCCTGGGGTAACGCATTTTGGGGAAAGAAACTTTAATCTGACATGTAGCTAAACTGCCTTTCAATGTAGGAACGTATGAAATTGTTTTCTTTCTTTGATGCCAACCCCTTCTCTGTGGTTATACCTACGCAAGGGATATAGGATGTAGCAGAGAGCAGGAGAGGATACAAGATGCTCTAAGTGGAAATTAAAAGCAGCCTGTGGGTACAGAACTGAAGTTAAGAGCTATAGCAAAGAAGATAAAATCTGATCCAGGTCTGAGTTTTGGTTAACCACGGAGGTACCGTGTAATGGGAAAGGATCCACTTCAACACACTGTCATCAGGAATTAGTGAGTCATAAAGGACGGAATTTGATAAGGAAAATGAACTTCCCAAAACACAAAGATTTCATTAAAAAAACCCCAAAACACTCACTGACACTAAAGTAAAGGTAACTCACTCTGTGCATTAGGCAGCACCATTTAGATAGGCTGGGAGGGAAGGAATGTTTTAATAAACTAATAAAGATATAAAGATGATTAGGCCAGTAAAACTGGAAAGACGGAGTTTCATTATCCTATCCTGCCCTGCATACCGAGCACCCAAGTGTGTTAAATGGAAACCTGCAGCTGTACAGCTTCAGGATGTTAAAAACAACATAATAACAACATGTGCTTGGATGCTAATAATGGCACCGTAAATAGACATCAATTTTAGCAATCAAGGCCACCAGAGCACAGCTGTCATTAAATGCATAATAAAACCCCCCAACTCAACAAAGTGGGAGTAAAGAGCAAATCAGCTGCCTGGCTGCTCTGCAGGCGTTGGTTGTACTGACACCACACAGTCTTAGCACACAAAATTAGGTATGGACTTGTAGCACTGGACTCTCAGGGCATTTTTATCTCCTCAGAAGTTTGTTGGTGCCTTTTGAGATGATATGGCTTCACATCTGATGTTCAAGTTAATCACTAAAAACATTAATTTTTTACTAGCACAGGAAGTGTTAAATCTGAGGAACGTGAAAGGGTTAGAAAGGGATAAACATAAAAAGTGCATTATTTTGTTATGGAAGATAAAGTCAACTAATGTCGTAACTGGTAACAGCCCAAGTCTCAGCAGCATCAAAGTTTTCAGAGAGTGTATATGCTCAGAGGTCTGTAATGGAACTCCCATGGGACTAAACCAAACTCCAGCCCTCAAAATACTGCCTAAAGTCGGACTAGGAAAAGATTTAGATTTAACAAAAGAATTCTGTATTCGAAAAGAAATTAGTTACTATGTGGTTTCACTTACACCATATTAAAATATATGGTGATAGGATTCTGTTATCCAAATGTAACTTCTGGTACTAAAAGATTTTCAATACAAAAAAGAAATCTACAGAATTATCATGCTTGGGACTCTGTGCTCCTGTACTCAATTCTTACCAGATTTACAAGGCATCAGGGATGCCACTCTGAATTAAGTGCAAGAAAGCTTTGCTTCACTCTGCAGAACACATCACTAACAGAAAATGAGAGGCTGCAGTACCACAAAGCCTCATAGAGGAAAATGGAGACACTCCTTTCCTATGATCCTTTGTAAATGGTCTTTTGAATTCTCAATCCAGCTCTGCCACTGACATTTCCAGCTTACTCAAAGTCTGTCACAAAAAGTTTTACAGACAATGCAATGCACCCATGGATGGAGAGAAGAGACGCTGTGCTGTCTTCCACTGGCAGAGCCTGGTAACTCCTCCTCCTAACACAAGCACCTAAGTGTGATAGCAGCCTGGGAGGTGTGAATACCACGTCCCTCCCAAGAAGTTAGGACAACTGTTTCAACCTTTTTATTTTTCCTTTTCCCAGAATTGTAAATATATTTGGATATTCCGAAAATTCATTCTCTTACTGCTTCAACTGGAGCACTGGCAGTGACTGGGCACGAGGAGGCCCAACAGCCCCGCAGAGGGCCAGCCAAGACCTCTCGGGGTGCCTGTGCCACCTGCACTGACTGCAAAGTGTGTTCTACAGAGAGCACACAGGTCTGGAAACACCAAAACGTGTCGTTGAAAATTATGCAGCACAATGTGAGCGTGTCACAGTGGTGAGACCATACGGAGAACTAACAGCAAAGGTTTAAAGACACGCGGCCTGAGCCCCCGGGCTGCGGCAGGGTCTGGCTCCCATATGGAAAGGGCACTCTGCTGCGAGCCATCTTCTCGGGGCACAGCCTCCCGTGGAACACGTCTGAGGTGAGAGTCAGTACTTGGAGCTGCTCTCCAGACTGGCATTTAACAAGCTGTCAGGGTGACTTAAAAATAGCACAGGATCTAACTGCAAAACAGAGTTCTGGTTTGCTTGTTCTGCTTTCCCTGCTGTGATTTTATCAGGAATTGGCCGGCTTAATTTAGCTTTGCTAGTTGCCAGGAAATAGCATAATTTTGTTTTAATTTTGCTTCTTGGCTGGGTTTTCCAAACTAATCCACCACTAATTGCCCCTGCAGGGGTGGCTCCAGCAGTTTACACCAGACCCTGGACCAGGAGTGCTGGGCCCTGTTCTTGCTCCCACTGCTGATGACAGTGTGGCCACCAGGCAACTCTGGAGTCCCCTCGCGCTGCCGTGCCCACGTTTATAAAAGCCAGTTACAGCTACTGCCCAGGCTGGAAAGCTGACACCTTTATAAATGCTCAGAACCAGAAATACCTCATTACAGTGTTACTTTGTGAAGCTGTAAGCTTTTGGATTGAGCTGGAAGGAAGTGTGAAATAAAGGAATATAAAGCACCTGCAACACTGACACTGAAGCTGAGACATCTTCCAGCTGGCTGTGACTCTGCATTGCTTGCAAGACTGAGATCCTCCTCCAGCTCAAGCAAGAGCTGTTTTGTCAGTTTGAAACTAATCCAGCCAAGGTAAAAATCAAGGTTTAACTAGCACAGATAAAATGAGAGTGATCATGCAGCTCTCCAAAATGTAATCCATTACCTTGCTTAAAATTTAATATTCAGACATAACAGTAACATGCTTTTGAACAGGATTTAAGATTACTAGAAGTAGAGAGGTCATTTGGAAAATGTCACAGCCTTGGTAAGCAGATCCAGGGATGGCTGAAAGTACCCAGGGGCATATTGAAAGATAAATCTTTCACATTTAGAATTCATCAAAACATAGTATGAGGATCTATTGGATTTCTGGTTTATCTGTCTCTATCTTTCAGCTTGCCTTTTTGCATTATAATATTTCAGTGTCTTGAATTCGACTTCCTCCTTCGGATACAGATGAAAACTATCCCCAAGGAATTTAAAAAATTCTTCTAGTTAAGAAGTGATAACTCTACTATCTGTTTGCACAAAGACCTCAACACAGCTAGTCCCTGGGTAGCTTCTCTTTTCACTTTCCTTTAGGTGTTCTGTTAGGAAAATACTTTCCAATATTTTTGAGATCAAATTCTCTTCTAACAATTCTATTTTTACTTTGCTTTTATGAGACTCTGAAGAACAGTGCTTGGTCATCATCCAGAACTGTATTTCTTTTCATGTATCAAATTCCATCTGTAACTGTTATCCAACTGCACTAAGACTATTTCTTAGATAAGCAATCCAGAAATATTGCTTTTCCACCCATTTTCCTTCTCCAGTGTTTCCAGTTCTGTAACTAAGTCTTCCTTGGTAAAATCTATAACTACCCCAGCCCTGGCTTATTTCTTGTCCCATCACACAGATCGAATTAGTCAAAGGCTCTTTTGCCATCAGAAAACATGAACTTGTGTTGTTGGGTTGTTACGTACAAGACCAAGCCTGGCCTTATTTCCCAGTGAACACTTCCTCCACCTCCCACCTTCTCAGGTGTCTGGCTCCCTGCTCAGCACTTCACTGATCCAGGACTTCCCAGACTCCGGCAGCGGCTTCCTACACTCCCAGTTTCGAAGATGGGAACCAAGATGTCCACGTGTAAGCCCCAAACATGATCTTGCTGCTCTGTCTGGTTCTCTGACATCTGACCTGCCTAAAATCCCCACAAGGTTCATGGATCCTGCTCCAGGTAAACTTCTGCTGTTCCTTCTGCTCACAGTAATATACCTCAAACAGCAAACTTCTATTTGTTTTTGTATATTTGAATAAATCCCTCCCCAAAACAATTCAAAGTCTTCCTGCATTACTGAAAAAACAAATTAATTTACACGTGTGCAGGATGATGCTGCTTTTAGGAAGTGCCTCTTGGGTACACTGAAGAGGAAATTGGGAGAGTTGTCAGACATGAGTTTCTCTCTTCTTGTTGTTTTCACATAACCCTCCTCAAAAGAAATAATTAGAAAGCAAAATTCTCCAAACTCAAAGTATGGAGAGGAAATGTGGGCAAAAAATCATTTTTTAAAGGTTCCAAGAAACAGAATTTGCGTATCTTAAATCTGTAGGCAGCCCTGCAAACCATATTTCTTTCTCTTTTGAAAGCAACTGCTCGCTGCATTCACAACTCAGCCTAATAAATTCCACAGCAACCCTGTGAAGTGCACAAATAATAGCCCTCAATAAGTCACAATAAGAACTCGGAGAGCCGAGGACAGAAAGAGGTCCCAAAGCTGCTTTGAAATACCCGATTTCTCAGGACGCCTATCACCCAGCACTGACACTGCCTCTCCCAGGGCTCCAAACGCAGTCTGTGTCTCAACCGCCTCCAAACCCCGTTTTCCTCTGCAGCAACAGCACTCCTGCTCTGCAGGACTGAGCAGTCCCCGCAAGAGGAGGGCTTGAGGTCAGTTCTGGCTGTTGCAGCATCCTCACAGGCAGCTGTGTGCAGTGACAGGACCAGCCAGGGCAGGGGAGCACCCATCAGGAAACAGTCCGCTGAGGTATACAGTTCGTGTAGTAACACGGATTTGTGAATCTTGTGACAGTAACAAAAGAAATATGTAAGAAGTTACATAAGATATAAGAAAAACATATTTTTGGTTGCAGTAACTATTGAAATTTTTAGTTAAGAGCTACATGAATATTTATTCTCTCTCTCAATCTCTAGCAACTCCCCACCCAGCTGCAAGAAGGAAACAGTCCGGTATGCACATTATCTGGTCCAGCTAAGTCAAAGAAAATGAAGATAAATAAAAACATTTCAGGGCTAAAATTGTTTCTTAGGACATTCAAATAACTGATTGTTCCTCTAGCAACACTGGGCATTGACAGGGATAAACCCAGGCAGAAGACTGCTTGGGTTTCCTGAAGAAAAGACCAGGACCTACTGTCCACTTGGAAAACTGCAGCAGCCTGGGTGCATCCGAAGAGCCTCATCTCGTAACGGTAAGGACTGAGTGTGAGGGGCATGGCAAGCTCTAGTAATGGTTTTGCTGGTGCCAGATTAGGAACAAACTCCACTGGGGATGCAGACGAGGAGCTGGGAAGCCAGGGAGAGGACACGGCAGCCCTGGAGCCAGCCGAAGGGCACCCACGGCGGGGAGCAGCCTTCAGGGAGACCACGCCACGAGCACACAAAGGCTTCAGTCCCCAAAGCTGCTTAAATAGAACACAAAATCCTAAACAAGAACAACATAATTCTCTGGATACAAAACACAAATCTTCTGATTTGAAAACAAGTTCTGCCTCCCTTCCCACCACGGTGTCCTTGCAAAGTTGCCCTTCCTTCCCGCTTTGCTTTCCACACACCTGCTGTGACTCCCCCTCTCACAAGTCTCTTTGGGCCCCTCCGGACCTTGTCCGCCTGCAGCAGTCCCATTTCCCCTCTCGCACTGCCAGCTGTGCCCCGAGCTCACGCCCTGTGTGCGTGCCTGCTGCTGGAGTTTGTCCTGCCCCACTGCTGCCGTGCCCGCTCCGCGGCGAGCGCTCCTGCCAGCCCGGGGGTCTCTCTGGCTGGGCCACGGACACCCACAGAGCAGTCCTGGCACCACAGGTGCTTGTCCTTGCAAAACTCAAAAGGGAGGAGCGAGAGCACCTCTCATGCTGTAAAGGACCAATGCAGCGATAAGGAACCCAGCAGCCCCTTGCTTTTCCTGTAGTGTCAGCACTAGGTCAGTACACCAAGCCAGAGCATTTAAGAAAGCAGCAATTAATCTGGAATGATGGCACGCAGGCAGAGAGACAGCTCAGAGGCAGCTCTGTGCATGCCATCATCACGTAAAGCGTCCCATCAGGGAAACTATCAGGGCTCTGCCCTCACAGGAAAATGCCAACCTGCACCTGCTGGGGAGTTTGCTCACCCTTCCTGCAGCTCCATTCCCACTCCTGCCCTGGGGGAGTCCCCACCCGTCACCATCGAGGCAGTTGCGATAGCTCCAATGGCTAAACCACTTACGGCTTACAGGATTTATGTTTTTGTTTTCTCTATTTATCTGAAAAACTATGAAGATCCTCCTTCATGCAACCAGCAAACATTTAGGAACACATACACACATCTCATGTTGGAAATATTTGAAACTACTGACTGTTCTTCTTGAAACCTGATTGCTTATTAGCACTGCTCTGAAAAGCACTTCAAGATTTCTATCACAATCTCACTTTTTCCTGCATCTCCTGGCATTACTATTTTAAGTACAGAACTAAGAATGGCAAAACACAAAGACAGGAATGAACATACTTCCCAGAAAAAAATTTGCTCTTTGAATTTTGTTCTAGGAGCCAGCAGAAATCCAATCCTGTCGTGCTTTTATCTGTCATTTTCCCTGGAAGGTGTTATTAGTTCAATTAGCAGAGCTATCCATACTGAAAATTCTCCTTCTGTCATTACTTTACAGCTCTAGAATGTAAAATTCAAGAGGCAGAACTTTGAGACACAGTTCATGGCAAGTTTGAGAATCTTTCAGTCTTTTGCCTCGTTGCCATACACTAAGCAGTGCATTTAACTCCTGTTGCAGGCTGTGGTAACAGAGCTGTGCAGAGCTTGTCTGTAACGAGGGGTAGCTGCAGCCAGGCCACCCCGCAGCAGAGCCCCCCGACATTCAGGCACTCAGTGTCACTGCGAGGGCTTGGCAGCTCAGCCCCAGCTCCTGCTGGGGACACAGGACCTGCACAGCTCGACTGGCCAGCGCGGCCACCAGCTGTGGGACTGGGCAGGTGAGGGAGGTACCCGCACAAGAGCACACGGGCACGGAGACCACCTTTGAAAACAACAAGTTAATGATTCGATTGAATAGTAATCCTGCCTTGCTGCAACAAAGTCATCTCAGGCAATAAGGCAGCCTAGCTGTGCTTCTATCATTATTCTGTTAACACACTCTACCTTTTATTCTGCCTGAAATAATATTGACTTATACCTTTCCTTAAGGGCAGCTTTACGATGCAACTGAACTGCTATCTCTGCACTATCTGAAACAGAGCAAACGTTTTCTATCAAGTCCTCACCTCTCCAAGAAACACACACCTCCACTTGTGTGCATTCAGCGCTGTGCCTGGGAGGGACGCTCACAGTGTCTGGTTCAGCTGGGGACTCAAAGGGAAGCAGATTCCAGGGGCTGCCTGCCACGGTTGGTGCTCAGCGGGAGCCAGGAGCGAGCGCCTGACATTTCCAAAAGCTGTGCTGTGTGACTGCAGAAACCAAGCCCTCCTCACGTCTTCCTGTAAGCCCAGCAGCAAAGTCAGGGAGCTGCCACGCAGGAAAGAGTATTTGTTTCTTCTCAGTCTCCCTTTTCCTCCAGATCCATTCTCTCATTACTTTGTACCCTGTCCAGAACAGGAGGTTGAAGGATGCAACCCAAAATCTCCCAGTCTTAGGGCAGCCCTACAAACACAACTCCTACAAGAATTACACTTCGAGAATGAGCTTCCAGGAGAATTCCAAATGCTGTCAACAGGGTTGTTCAACCTGTCTGGAAGGGCAAAAATACTAATAAAGGAGTCAAAAGAAATGAATTATATGAGTCAACCTGACCTTTGCAGAATACGTGTAATACTTTTGCAGAAAACAATGCAAGTAAAGGGGAAGCACTCAGTAGCTTGGTGTAACCTTGTCAGCAGTTGTCACCATCACAGGATAGTGCTCACCAGCAGGATCTGTAAATCTGTCTATCTTTAGAATAAAGAGGCATTTCAAATATTACAGCTGTATATGCAAACATTGACTTTCAACAACACAAACTAGGCGTTCATTCTGTATCTTTGTTTAATAAACTCTAGTCCAAAATACGGTCAAAAGCATCCCTTTATCTGAAGTCTAAAAATCCTTTATTGGTAGACTGACATCACTGCTGTTTCTGTAAACTGTGAATCAACTTCCCACACCTTAAATCAGCAAATTACTGTATCATTTCTCTTGTGCTTGTCATTCAGAGCACTTCACCTCGAGAGGAAAGAAAGAATTTGTTTCTTTGACAGTGGCTAATAATGAGTATACTTGTACAAAAGCATTTTATAAGGGTCAGTAGCCTGTTACAAAGGGATTCTTATACAGATTTCATCACAGAGCAAATGGAGAACATGCTTTTGCTGTATTGAATCTTATCCATTCCTGAAAATTACTGTGGTTCCTCTATTTACAGTGTGATTGAGACAGGGAAGGCAAAATATCAGGTCAGTACTCACAGCATGGATCAACAAAATCAGCACTACAACAATACAGAAATTATGAATAAGATAAAGCACTAGAAAACATTAAGTTACCGTGTGTCTCCCATTACCACCTGCCACGCTGGACCGGAATGGAGGCAGGGCAAGGCTTCACAGTACTAAGTACATCAATCCATGAGGATCAGGCGATTTCTGTGGTATTATTCTAGCTTCCATAGGTTGGTCATGGCTTTGTTTGAAAAGCAGGTATAAATCTCTATAAAGGTAAGTAGGAATACTAGCCTTCTATTTCTTTTATATTATCCAACATTTGTGGAATGTCTCTCATTAAACCATAATTCTGCACTGAAACAGGATTAGTAATTTCTCTACTCTGAATCCACTGGTTTTCCTATCAGCACTTTCAGAATTGAATTTCTGCTTCTGAACCACATTTCAGAAGAAGGTTATTTATGCCAGCAATTTATATTGTATTATTCTTATTACGAAATAGGCTTGAAAAGAGAGCGATATCAAAGGCTTTCAGTTTTCAAAAGCTGAAGAGCTGATGGCAACAGAGGGAGCCCCATTTCTAACCCAGAACCACAAACCTAAATTGACACAGTGTGTTAGCAAAATGAAACAATTCAGAACAGAAATCAGAGAACATAACAGACAGAAAGAATTGATTAATCCTATCGATTCAGAGCAGCACTATGCATTTAACACTATCTAGAAATAAGACTCTTCCTAGTTTAGAATTTACACGTCTCAGGGAAATACCATTACATTAAGGACAGTGAATACTGGGAAACAGAGCCACCACCCCCATCTCCAAACAGTACAAAAAACTTTCCAACTTTAGGCCTAAGACAGTTGGCCTCAGACAGACACACCTCAGCAGCTTTTCACGATACAGAAGAATAATAACCTTATACGTAATCTGATATCAGATGATCAGCTGATCTTTAGAGTCTTTTCCAAGGGTCATTTCCTTCACAACACCTTGAGACAGACACATCTCCAAGGCAACTTTCTGACTGTAGATAATAATCATTATGTGTGTAGAAACAGCGGACATTTAGTGTAGATAAGGATAGAACAAGCTCAGTGTTTGGTCCGAAGTTGCCAGGAGGAAAGGGATAATGGGATTCCAGGTGACTAAAGTGATTTTAAGCTACTTTCACATTCAGATCACTATCCCAAGGGCCCTTTCCTCAGTCACTCCAGCTCGTGGCCTAAGATATTTAAACTGCCGTTCACATTAAAATGTCAGACTGTGAATTGTAGGGGCAAGACAGAATCAGAGATTTGCCTCCAGCATCTCTGCTGCAGAGGCTGTAACCTCTGGCAACAGGGCAGAGCTGGAACCCGGGAGCAGCAATGGCTGAGTCACTGTTAACTGGGTCAAAACCTATACCAAAAATCATGACTGGTGTAAAGCGAGGATCTTGAGGATAAAGATATCAAAATTTAAGACAACAGGTATTTAAAGAAATAGAACTGAAACTGCAGCATCAATTCTCCACTAAATGTCTTGCTGTGAATAAAAATCAATGATAATCTTGTCTCTAACTTTTTAGGATGTGTTCAACAGATATATTACAAAGACTCTGAAAGCTAATGGAGCCTGGAATATGAGTTTCGTCCTTAAAACGATATGTAACGCAATTACGCATAATGTTCTACTGTGTTACAAATTTACAGGAGAAATTTGACTTCTGTGTAATTGGTTATTTGACATTAGTGTCTGCGTAACTGAAATCACACTGAGCTTTCAGCTTGTCAAATATTTTGTGCTTTTCCACCTGTGAAACATTAGAATTAGCCTGACTTTTTCACTTTAATCTAGCCCAAGTGAAATGTCCCTTCTGATCTTCTTGGCTTTAGGTATTGTTTGCAGCCACCCACAGCCACCCACGCTGTCATCATGAGAAGTAAATGTCCTTCTCAAGGACATGAGGCACAATCAGAACACCAAATCGAGAAAAGACAGAAACATGTTTCTCTTCTCAGCATTTCGTGTGCAGTAGAGGAAGCCTGATTACAAGTAGCAGTATTAGCCCAATTTCTAAGGTAAAATAAAGGTTAAGAGAGTCCCCCCTCCAGGACATAAGGTCATCACTCACACGTGGGCGATCAGTATCCCTCCCCCTCCGCACAGGATTTCCTCTCCTACACATTCTGCTTTCATTGCACGTGTGATTATTTGGATCCAGCCAGCACAAAGAACCTGCAACAGACCCTTGCTAGGCAGAAGCTTGAAGCAAGCTAAAAGAGCACCCTTGGCCTGCAATTAGCTCCTTCTCACCACGGGATCTACTTAAAAAAAAAGAGCTGAAGACTAAAGAGACTGGCACGTTTAGCTGCAGTCAAAGGTGAACGTATCCTCAGCACCTACTTTGATTTTCCCTCCCAGTAACAGGCATTACAGCCAAGAGGCTCCAGGCACTGGTACATGAGCACACTGTAACACCAAAACAATCAGGCCGTAAGTATTCCGAATTCTTATTTGAATGCACTGCTACATTGGTAAGGGATTTCTATTTTAAATTAACAGCAAGGACAGTATGAATAAAGGTGATTTTGAATTCATAAAGATGAATTTACTTGGATTAAAGCAAGAGGCATGCAAACATCTGACAATGCTAAGCTTCGGTTATCTTGCAGCAAAAACAAAGGCAACACCACAAAATCACTAGAAAGTAAGTTTAAAAAGACAGTGTGAAAAGACGGTTGAAAAAGGTGAAAACCAACAGCAATAAAGGTTAAAACCCAATCCACATAGTCTGCCTTTTCATACACATAACTCACTGCAAAGAAAAAAAGATTATCTCCCACCAGTGGAACGGCTCATTGCCTCAAGGAAATGCAAAACAATTACTGTTACAGAATAAAAAAAGACCACAGGATATGGGGAGGAATACTGTCCCCCCCAAAATACAAAAACAACCTTACTGCATACAAATGAATGAAAACACACAGCAAAATGACATCACCAGAGTGAAGTGGTGTAACACAAAGACTTACAAACTGAGTTCTCCCAAGAACAATGGGAATATTCTTCCCAGCTTAGGTTTTGCCCACTCAAGCAAACAGCCCATGCAAAACTCCAAGGAACATCTCATGAAGCTCTACCTGTGCTTCACACAAAAGAAAATAATTTCATAATGCATGGCAACAAAGGAAGCACTGATCCTGATTTTTCATTGTTATTATAAATTAGGAACTATTTTGCAGCACCCACTGAAATTACTGTACCAAGACAGAAACTCTGCAGATGTAAAATGAAGTTCAGGCTCAAGAGCAAACACTGGCTCTCTATTTTTAATCCTCCTGCAGCAGAAGGTCTTTTGTTATTGACACAAGGAAGGAAAACACGAACAGCAAATCACTTTTGTCCATCTTTTCAGTTTATGATTAACATAAAACAATTTACACATCTTTTTTTTCCCCATCACTGTTTTGTGCTTATAGCACTTCTATCACTGATCTAACATCGTGGAATGAATATTTTAAGGAAGAAACAACACAAGTGGCAGCACAAAGTTTGTTTCTCAGGCAGGCGAGCTGCCATTCCTCAGAAGACAGCTGAGTCACAGAGTGTATAAATAACTCTGTCAAGGGAATAACTCAGTCTCACTGTGAGACCACTCAGCAGAGCAGAAGGGTGGGGACACAGCAGGTGTTACCAGCACTCAAGTGGTTCCCTTTCTCCCCACATCATCTGCAACAGCTTTTGCCTCCTTCCAGCAGCATGAAGGCACACAGGAATGTCTTGTTCCCAAGTGGAGGCCTCAGGTTTTGTGAGAATTCATTAACTCTATGACAATTCACAAATCTTAACTGGGCTGGGAGGTCACTTGAGCGACCCCGAGTCCATTAGAAACAGTCCTGTGAGAAGAAAGGGAGCCGTACACAAACCTGGTGAGGACAAGTGCAGGGTCACACCCCACCCAGCAGGATTTCCCTGCTCTCAGACACAGCACAGCCTTTACCTGCCCCACAGTGAGTAGCCAGAACACACTGAATAGAAACTCAAGGTCACTTGCAAGGGTGGCAGCAGAGAGGCACGGATTCTCTGGACCACGTTCATGGAAGCACATAGAAACATTTGCCTGCATCAAACACTGCTTTGGGGAACAGGCTTCTTTCAAATTGATAAAGCTTATGCAAGAATGTTGGTGCATTACGTATAACTTAACTCCTGACCTCAGCATCTTACATAAAAATTAAGATGTACATACACACATTCTTCAGCTAAGACTCTCCTTGTACCTTAATTCTTTCTTCTTTACATCCAGAAGTAACAAAAAGGCTTTTAGGCCTGTCCCTAGCACTTTACTTGGCCAAACCCTCTGGTACAAAGTCTAGGGAAATCCATTTCATCACTGAGACAGTTATACCACTGACAACATAAATACAATATTGTCTCACCTGCTGGCACGCTCAGGGACCCAAGGCTGGATGAAGATCACAATACTTTATATAACCTCATAAAAATATGCAACGTAATGCACTAAAGCATCACTTTTCAAACTCCTTGCTCTTCTTTATTATGTTTCTTCAAGTCTGCTTGAGTCTCAGAAATTCCAGTCCTCCAAAGAAATTCTGGAAAAAAGCTCCCAACCTAAATGCAAAGTTATGCCATGCACTTCTGGCAGGTAAAATATGAGGACTCCTTTGAGTCCCATCCTGAAGGTTGTGTGCAGTCACCATTTCCACTGACTTCAGGGAGAAGTCTGATGGAAAGATGAACCTAAAAAGAAATGTAAAGATCCAAAACAAAGATGCAATTCCAGATGTACTTCGGCTCTAAAGACACGTCTTGTGTGACTTGTACTACTTTAACAGAAGAAACAAATTCACTGGCTCCTGGGCTGCCAAATTTTGTTCCAAATCTTGTGATGCAATATGAATAGCTGGAAACATCAAAACATGTTTTACTCTCCATCTGTAATCTGCCCTCCTTGGTAAACACCATTACAGACTTGAATGCTCAGCTATACCAATTTCTTATTTTTAGCTGAAGTAAATGTAGACATAAGCATAGTTCATGGCCACATGTTATTGTACTTCGTTTTCTTTTGACAGAAGCAACAACTAAGGTCAAGTCATCCATAGCCCAATGCCCTGTCTCAAAACCAAAGCTTTCTCTGGGTAGTAATGCTTATTATTCTATTTTTACCTACTCCTTTGCCTTCCTCTATCCTTTGCATCTATGCAGCACATATTTCTCTATTTTCTACTTTATTTTGCACTCATTTTACATCCATGTAATTCACGACCTCAGGTAAGGATCAGAAAAATTATACTGAAAACCTCCACACTGATGACATTTTCTTTCAATTTGATTTCTACAGAACGAAAAGCTGGGCTTCTACCTGCTGTCATCACATTATCACAACACAGCAAAACATTTTTAGGCTTGAACTGAAAAATTAACTTCTCTCCTGTATGTTAGGAGTAACTGGTGACCTGGTGACAATCTGAACGCAGAGAGTGGCAGGCTGTGCTGCCAAGGCTGCTCCCTGGCTGCAGGACTGGGAGGTTCTGGCTGCCACGCTCCAGCAGCAGGCATGATCCCAGTGCTGCATCCCACCGGGAGCGCAGGACGGCCGGCAGCACGACGCGGCTTTCACAGTTATCTCCCTTTCACAGATGCCCAACATCCATGAATACAAATGAAGGGATGCGGTGAAAATAAGTTTGTTTGTCATTGAGAGTCAACTGTGAATGACTAACAATCAGTGAATAACCCAGTGGGTGTTTGATTACATGGCCTGCATGTTAGGTTTTTGAAGACTAACCTCTCAAAGTATATTTCCATCCTCTTGGCTCCCTATGAGGGGATAAACATTTCAAAGAAGGCACTGTCTCCTGCAGTATTTGTTTGTACAGTGCTCTAGCACAATGGGGCTCTGTTCTCCAAGCAGTTCTTAATGAAAGTTCAACACCCATTTCCTTTTATAACCACACAATAAACAGTTTGTGTTTAGTCTTCTACTTTCCTGGTAGGCAAAAGCTTTATTGATCAGATCCCGTGTTATTTAGTTGTTCACCTCAGCAAGAATCCTCCTGCTAGGTAAGAGAGAAGCAAGAAACTGTTTTCCTCAGCAGCTGCATTCTTGCTTGTGTTCACTTCCACGCATAATTTCAGCTAAACACTACTTTCTTTTCTCCTCCAAGAAAGGCATTTGTTCAAATTCCTTTTGAGAGATGAGGTGAACACAAGTGAAATTCTTAGAGAGCACTTCAGCTGTGAATTCCAGTCTCTTTGCTTTGCACCTTTGAAGACATGTCTTCCTGAGCTACCAGTGATCAAGATTCCAAACTGAACACTTACTGTTGGAAGTGAGATGTTGTTCTAAAGAGTGAGCACGTCTGCAGCATTTCACCTTTGTGTCTCTTCATATGAAGCATTCTTAGGCAGGTTGACTCCCCGACTGCCAAAGCGCACCTAGACCGGGCTTTGTCTCATCACAGTTTTTCGTTAACAAAGTGACTTAAGCCCTGCTTGTGTTTCTAGGCTTGGAGAACTTGGTTTTTGTGTAACAAAAACCCCCAGGAGCTGCTCCACTGCAGCAGCAAACGCCCAAAGAGCCGCCAAGCTCCAGCAGCGCCCACCTTTCCTCTGTCACGGGGAGGAACGGGTGACCCTCTCCAGCAGGGCTGGAAAAAGCTGTGCAGAGTTTGCCAGGGCCACCTGCAAATCTGCCTCCTCTTCTGCCTTTTTTGCTCCTCCACCATTTTTGTACTAATAATTGGCATGGCCACTTTCATTTCGTAGCTCTGCCTCGTAATGGTTTAGTGCTAATTGGTGTTGGAAGGCAGATTAAAATGTTTAGATAAACTGCACCACCCTCCTACAAAACTGGGCAGTTATTTATTGATAACACAAACGATGTGAAGCAGTAGAGGAATTTGCAAGACAGACTTACAAACTCTGGGTTTGTACCCTTTTTTGGACATATTCCTGCTGGAAATCCTGCTACATAGGAAAGAAATTCCCAACGTGCATTGAGAAATGTGTAAATTGAGGAGCAAACCTGAGGAAGTTAACTTTACACAATGCAGTAATGTTAACTGCCACGAATGTGTGAAGGGTGGGGATAATGGACTTCCAGAAGTGCTGTCTGGACACTTTTGCCAGTCTGAGAGCCTGGAAAGATTAGTAAATATAGTTAATATAGGCTTACACAGCTGAAGGTGCTGCTACAAGTGCCAACTTATAATATAAAGGACAAAGTACTTGTTCTAAACGCAACAGAGGCTTTGGAAAAGGAAAAGGGGTTGAACAACATCTGAACAGCAAGGGAAAGGAGGGAGGCAAAAGGGCAAAGAAAAAAAAGAGGATACTCTCTATTTTGGTTTTGCCTTACACTGACACTAGTGTTTTTCTTAAGCCAAACCACTCGTCAATCTGCCTCAAGGACAACATGAACAAGGCTGTTCAAACTACGGCAACTCATTGAAGTTGCACCTTTTACGGATGAGTGTCCATGGAAATTCCTCCTGGTGCCCACCGTTACACGTCGCACCGGGCCCTGCAGGACAGCGCTGCCCCAGATGTGTCACGGCGAATTAGGACATCGGTGGAGAGCAATGAGCTCCATGAAACCAACGTAGCAGAGACAGAAACAGCACCCTGATAAAGGCAACCTTCACTTCTCATCTGCCTTAGACTCGCTGTCAAGCCGAGACAGCTCACAAAAGTATCAATTTAGTCACCTGTAAGGGTAGTTCTCATAAAATGGGCAGCTGGTCTACTCTCAGTGAGTCTGAACCCACCAATTTATTTCATGCAGCAATCAAACATTAATGGGTTTCTGTTTTAACCTGTTCAGAGCAGAAATGGTGACTTAAAGAGATAAAATTGCATTCCATCATGGGTCTGCACAGCCAACGAGGTCCTTTCATCTTGCAATCACTCTTTTTCCTTTGTGGTAAAAGGAAAGTTGGGATCCATAAAAACTTCAAACATATTGCATTCTCCAAACAGAAACTTCCCTGTCAATTCATCATAGATTTCAGCCTCTTGATCTTTTCTTTGTGTCTCATGATAAGACCCAATGCCAAGAAAGACTTTTCTTAAAGGGCCAGCCTATAAAAATAAGCAAGGGGATTTTATTTCATACCTTAAGATTAGAAATGCATTATTGATAGGATCATTAATTATATATTTTGGATTTATAACTAAGATTTGAAGAAAAGCACAATATTTGAACGTACATAATTGCTATCACAGCATACAATCGCTTTTTTATTAAGCACAGACCCCATTTCCTCCTTGTATGAATATTTTATTCTGAATACATGTTCCAGTTATTTGGCAATACCTCCTGTTCTATTTCAGCCCTTATTTTCAAAGAAGGAAACTCAGATGTGAAGATTTCTTACTGATGTAATCTAGTTCTACTTCTAAATCAAAATAAATTTGAAGTGTGATGTCTTAAAAAAACCCCAAATCCTCCCAGCTCTCTCCAGGCCTCAGACCCACAGGCTGAGGGAACTGCAGGCACTTCAGGCCCTGGGTGCATCTTCCCAGCCCTCTGTAAGCCACAGGGTAGGACCTGCCTTGCCGTGGTTTGCAGAATTGCTGCCAGCACAGAACATAACATTGCTGAAGGTTTTTGCACGGCACTGAGTTGATCTGCAGCCCCTCAGAGAGCTCCCTCTGTGTTTGTGCGTACATGTGCATCATTTCCTCTCAGAACAGGAGCAGAGAAGGAACCTCAACCAAGTTTTCAGCCACCCTAGGGAAACTCACTATTTTCTAAGTGAAGGCTTGATCCAAGACTCCAGAGAGATTTATCAAAATATAAACCAGGCCAAGCAACGCAGATGTACAAAAAGGAAGATTATAAACTTCCGTGGGCATGTGTCCCACCATTTTCCCCTTGTGTGCCCTGATGTGCCCCAGGAGCTGTGAACAGCTCTGGCCCAAAGCCTGGCAGGGGAGGACGAGCTGGGTGAGCCAGGGCACAGGAGAGGCAGCACATCTGCAGGGCCAAGGGGCCACGATTCCTCTCAGCCTCACCAGCTTCTTTGTGACAGCTCTCATACATTAAATGCACTGATGAACAACAGTGTATGTCAGTCTTCCTTCACACAAAATTAGTCTTGCATCGAAGGATCTTTGGGTTATTTTTTCCTTATGTGGAATAAAGAAGTTGGTTGATTCCCGCAAACACACGCACAACTTCCAAGCTTAGGCAAGGCCAGCAGAGGTAAGAGATGATGACCCATGCTCTAATCTTGTCATTCATTCAGCAGTGACAAATATATATAAAACCTTAATTTTCAGAACCACAGCTGAGTCCAAGCTCACCTGACACGCCTTGAAGACACAGATTCAGTACCCCAAGCCATCACATGGGATTTAGGAGTGAAGACCTGATCTTCAGCATTCCTATTTCACCTCCCCACTGGTGGAACAGGGAAGCCACCTGATGCTGCACCAGCCCTGGTCTGCTCAAACCAGGGCAGTGGAGCCAAAAGCAATTAATGAGTACAGGTAACTACAGAAATCAGTTGTAACCAGCTGCTGCATTAAGTAACTGACAGCAAAGAATCTGACATTCTACTATTATTTTGCATTTCTTTTCTCTAGGTATGACTACGCTATTTAATAGAAAAACTTTGAAGTTACTGAGACTGAGAAAACAGGATCTTTGATGTCTTGTATGCTTACTTCATTCATAGTGTAGATACTAACCTCCTGCTTTAGAAACTGAAGACTGCTTCATTACTAAATGGCTGTGCATCATGGCCCTTACAAATCTCTGTTAAACTGAGGATTAGGCAAGGGCTGGAACAGATAGACAGTATATTTTCATTCAATCTCCTTTAAAATAATGATGCATGGAGCTTCATGTCATTACTCTTTAATGGTCTTAAGCCTATTTAATAGCACAGTAATATCCCAAAAAGGAAAAGGGAATTATTTCCACATTTCATTTTCATCGCGAAAGTGAATGTGGTTCTTTCCATGGCAGATAAGCAGCTAAAGCTGCTTGGTACCTTAACTGGGATATGACTGCATTAGCTCTGCTACATTACAGCTGGGCTAATGAAACAAAGCAGAATGATTAGCTTCAGACTCCCTGGAGGACCGGGAAGTAACATCTGGCTTGTTTCTAGGCGTGTCCATAGGGGCAACGGCATGTGCAGGTGACGCACCTGGATGAGACCAAGCTCGGCCTGTGTGACCGAGCTGGCTCCCTGCACATCCTCCCCCGGCACAGGTCCTGCGTGGGGCTGCAGGGGCAGCCAGGGACTGTTATGGCCCTGGCCACGGCACCTCTCATGCAGCAGGAGCTGGGTATTGCCAAGGGAATAGTTGTCCTACCAAAGCTTTGTTCTGCCCTTATTTACACTGATGGAAGTCTGTGAATGTTGTAGATCCACTCCTGCTGCACCTCTGAAAAAAGGAGTTGACCCTTGGGCTTCCTAGTTCCTGCATCTCAAGTGGAAATAACAAGTTTTTCCTTCTTTAAAAAAAAAAACCGAACAATCAAAATCCACTAGTTGTTATTCTAGGAGAGTCTCCTACTAGTTCATTTAACTCTAAAAAGATCAGATTCAGATGGAGGTTGTGCAATTCAGAACACAAAGGGTATCTGAGTCAAGGTTCAGAATCTTTCTTTTAATGTAATAATGTGATTGATTTTTCCCCTCCTGGGGGGTGTTACTATATTCATATTTCAGGTTTAATTATCTTCTGCAGGATTGTTAGTGCTTCCACAAGTTTCTTTCCTCTAAATTCTAATTATACATACTGGATAGATTAGCCAGTGTTTGATAACCTTTCACAGCCAATTGACTTCAGCTGCATGTGTACAAAAATCCGAGCTGGGGAAGGAAGAGAACTTGTATCAAATGAGTAAAACCAAGTGAAGCACAGCAGCTCTGCCCCCGTCCACCTGTGCTGGTACATGAGCTCCACCAGGGAGAAGACTCACATCACCCAGGCAGCAGCAAAGAGCCTGCTTATAAGCAGGATCCAAGAGATACTACAGAGGTATTTAATATAAAGTTCTACTCTTTAACAGAAAAAGTTGTCTGTGGACCAGAAATCTAGGGTTATTCGCGCTAGGGTTATTAATCTAGGGTAAGTAGCACTGTAATCTAAAATATTTAAAGATTTTCCTTGCCACACTGCACTAGTCCTTAAAATCTAAGACCATTTCATTGACTTTTCCCAAGGATATAAGAATTTGTTAATTTTTATCAGTATGTTATTTTCAACTACGAAAATGCTAAAAAACCCTACCTTTGAAGACCTTATAAGAAAGATCATAAATGTGTACAGAAACAAAACTCATCAGGGAACTTTCCTAGGTTAACACACTGTGACTGGTTTAATAAAACATGATTTTGCTTCTCATGCACGAATAAAAATCTGTTGGGGTTTTTTTTTCCTTAACCATTAATTAATGAGGTTGCAACAGTATGAATGATTTACAGTGACATGCTCTGACAGGTTATACACGCTGAGTAATGCCTTGTCAGACGCTTCAGTATTTCTATTGAGATAAATGGCACACAATGTGATGCACATGCTAACAATGAACATCAATATTTAGTACTCCCAGCAAAGCCACTGGTATGATAAATTTGGCCTTAACTTCGTATCTATCTGCAGACTTGCCTATCAGCTATTTATGTACAGAAATATTTCCAGAGAACCCTTATCAAGTATGTTCACACATCCTCACTGCTTTGGCAAGAACTTTTACTTCTCCTTGGAGCTGTGAGCTCCGCTCACCTCACTTTACGAGGCCCTGAAGTGCACTGAGGCCAGCCAGGCTCGCAGCATCCTGGTAAGAGCCCGACACGCACACACTAACCAGCAAGGCTGCTGGGCAGACAGACACCTCGTGCATTCATACCCTGCTCTCCCAACAGCTCCTCCACGGCAGGGAGTGTGGACTTGGTGATCTTGAAAGATCCCTTCCAACCCCAGTCATGCTGTGATTTCGCTCAGGAAAGGCAATGAGACAGCAAATGCAGTTCTGATAAAAGCCATGGAGAAGGTACCGTAATGCCAAGCACTATCACACAAATCAACAGATGAAACACAGTCAGCAGCTACATCCCCATCCATGTTCTTCCTGCAGTTTTGTAGTGTTGTTCCCTGCCATCCAAGTCCCTTTCATCCTGTGATACATTCATGATGGTGCTGTTCTCAGTGACTGGGCTCAAAACCTTACTGCTTTGTATGGTCTGAATTGATCCCGTAAAGAATTCTTTGAAAACCACTATTAGGATGATGTATGGCCTAATTTTGGTTGCTGTAGTATTTAGAGTCAGACTTATGACTGGGCAAACAATCTCCCACTCACTTGAAATGCAGGAAAAGCTTTCAGTGCTGCAAGAAAAGGCTTTCTGGCTGAAAAGTCATATTTTAAAGTTTACAGCTCCTGCTTCTGGCTCAGTGCTGCTACAGCAGCAAGGAGAGGAGAACCAGCCCGGCAGGGCTGTGCAGGGCCCTGGCTGAGGCTGCTCCAGAATTCTGCTGTAGCTGCTTTATGGGATGAACGTCGCAGCAGTTTATTACCAGAAGGACCAAGCTGCTATTTGAATTTGTCTACAGTTTTAAAAGCAGCGCGTGTTTATTAAGACAGAAATGACTGTGAGGAACCAAGTGCATTTTAACACAGGAGTGAGATGTAATGCAAGAACACTGTGCAGGCCTCTACGGCTGGCAACAGACGCCATTGCTATCAACCTTTTCTGTTGCTTTCCATCAAGTTTAACGTGCATAACCTTGGCGGCAGAACCTCATCCCACACTCTCTGGCCTTGGGGCCATATAAACAAATAAATCAAACTGAAGCCAAATGCCAAAGCACACAGGAACCTCCTTTTCCCTCTTCATTGTACATACATCTGTTCATATGACAGAGGCCCTCAAAGCACTACTGAATATATGCATCATACTCTATGAAAACCAATACTCATTTTACAAATGAACATAGGACGACTGAATTTAAAACCTTCCTCCAGTTCCAAATGCTTCAGCTCATACATTTCAGCAAGATTTTACAAGTGCTAAGCACCAGTTTCAGAATCAGCTTATACTTGTGCCTAGCATCACTGATGTTCAAACAGACCTTTAGAAGTCATGAACTAGGTTCTCCAAAATTAGGAAATGGCTTTAAAACATGATTTTCAAGGCAGGCAAAATGTCCTAATATTAATGACGTACCTTAGACAAATCTGACCAAGTAAATCAGAATAACCTATCCATTCTTGGGTATGTGACAAATTCTTTTACATGCAACCACGACTCTTCAGACTGAGAATGCACACGCAAGTCATTAAGTTCAGGTTCATGTCCTTTCAGGTAACTTTTCCACCGGGGGAACAGAATCTGTTTTTAAGAGCACACCTATTTATGACAGATACTAAACTAGATAATGTGCTTTGTGTTGCTTCTGCAGATTTTCACTGTCCCGCAGCATGAGGTACCTGTGGCTTACACAATGCATACGGTTAATTTAGTGATTTTTTCAGTGAAATCCTTGTATGTTTTCTTCAGAAATCCACAACACATTACGCAAAAGAGTCTGTACTGACAAACTGGATGCTAAAAGACTTCAGCCTTAAGGAGTTTTTTATTTATTTTTTTGTTTCTTCCTTGTTTTACTTTAGAGGTTTCCCCAGCAGTTCTAATCTGTAATAGAATATTAAGCTGTATCTCCTGTAGCTCTGTTGGTCACAGTTACTGATAAGATTTGATTCCTACTGTTCTTAAAATGCAAGGGACAGGTTTTGCTGGGGCGTGCATGACCTTTCCAAAGCCACGGCCTGGTAGGAATCGCGTCGATTGCTCTAACCTGTCAATGGGCAAGAGCTGCAAAGCCAGCAGGAGAAACACATTCTGATGCCTAAAGTTAAATAACAGCACCTCAGGAGAGCACATTTATGAAATATCCGAAGGGCTGAAAGGTCACTCTTAATGAATCTCCCCTTTCTTGGGAGCAAGAGCTGCCATTTCCCAGCCGCTCCCCTGGCTGGGCAGGTTGTACCACAGCGGCCTGGATCTGAAGGGCTCCAGGGCACTTTAGAAGAGAAAGTGTTTTCATAGACACGAGCTTTTCG
This sequence comes from Rhagologus leucostigma, assembly GCA_013397725.1. NCBI lineage: Eukaryota > Metazoa > Chordata > Aves > Passeriformes > Rhagologus > Rhagologus leucostigma. The sequence continues at coordinate 612,749 of VZTD01002079.1, read as the reverse complement.
CCATAACGTATCATACTTAAAGCAACACTAAACTTCTGGCAGAAATTTTAAAAAAACCAAGGGTGGACCTTCTTTAAACCAGCAGTGAGGCCCACCCGCCTTTTCGCACAGGTTCACAGAGGTCTCCCACTCTCCTTTCTGGGGCCAAGGGTCTCCAAACACCGCCCACAGCAATTAAAGTTTTTATCCCCTCAAACATCCCATACTTCGAGTTTGAAAACCTTCCAAAACTTATCACAGCATGCCAGGAATCAAAGCATCGCTGCAAAGGTTTAACCAAGACAGCTCTGTGCACCCACGGAGCTCTCGTCACACCGCACTGCTCTGGCCCGAACTTGGCAGCCCCGAGCTCCTGCCCCACTCCCTTTACCGCCAGTTCCTGCAAATCCTCGGCAGCTCCACAGGTGCTCCACGCAGCAAGTAACTCTTCACTGAGAAGAACCTGACTTCCAGGAAAAATATAAGAAAGCAGAAGCCCCCAGCGGGAGTGATCTCTTGTGCCCCGAGCCCGCGGAGCAGGGCGGCGAGCACAGAACAGAAAGAGCTGTCGCACGTGTCCGGGGCACCACTCTGAACCTGCCAGCAGCCGTCCCCGCACAGGAGCCCTTGCTCCTCTCACCTTCCCTGCTGCCAGCTCGACAGCTCTCCACACACCCCAAGGGCCGTAGCAAGAGTGCTCCTGCCTTTGCCTCTTTCTTTGTGTTTTCTCCTGGTTTCCATGCTGCTGCTTTTAGGTGCCTCCACACCTGTTCAAATGACAGACGAAAATCAAATTGATACCATGCCTCTGTTTGTACGCACTCTGGTCTTTGGATACTTCAGCTTACTTTTAGAGAAGGTACATTTAGAGTTTCCTATTTTCAGTCCAGGTGAAGGGAGCTGGTATGGGTATCAGTATCTAAGTCTGGTGTGATGCTTTTTAGACTACCCATCCATCAGCATAACAACAGGCACACCTAAAAGCTAAACAGTATTTTTACCATGAGCTGTTTTGTTGCCAGCTTAAAGAGCAAGTGTCTCAAAACTCGATCTTCTACTACAAACATAATGAGCTTGAAGTAACACAAATGTTTTACTTTTTAAATTTTTTTCATTTCCTCAAATCTGCCATCTCTTGATGCCTTCCCTTCCTTGTTTAAAAGCTTTTCTAATCCAGAATGGCATAAGAGACAGAATGCTGTAAAGTGCATACACTGAAGTCTGACTGGGTAATTTGGCAGTAGTCTTACAATAACTGTTTTTCAAAACCCAGTCGTACTTTCTCAATGTTCCAGTTAGTATATAAAAAATAATGCTTAAACTGTACAACTTCTATAAAAACCCAGAGCAGGCAATGCACTCCTTGGCACAACCACACATTTCAAAAATGGGATTTTTATCACAGTATTTCATTTCCAGTCAATTGAGGTCTGCATTCATAGATCATTTTGCACACACATTACTCAGCGACTGCTGCTTCTATCTCTAGTCTGGTAAATATTTTTGCCTTGTGCAAAGGATATATGGGCAACACAGCCAAGATGAATTCTTGCATTAGTCTTGCAGCCCAGATGACAGTGACATACAGCAAGATATTAGAGCACTATGGTATCAGAAATGTACAGTAAGCCCGAGTAAAGGATGTAGCCTCGAGTTTTATAGCGTAAGACCCAGGAAAACAAAGATAAAAGGTACACTTCCACTGTAACATACGGCCAGGTTTAGTCACTCAGAATAATGCACCACATCAATTAAATTTAACCTATCGATTCATCATCTTCCTGGAGCCAGCCCAGGTGCCTTCGATGACAGCTTGGCCTATTTCATGCGGTGCAATAGAGATCAATAAGGAGGTGCTATGGGGTAGTGGATGGTGCCCATGTGTCTAGCTAAGAAAAAAAATATGTAACTTAGAGTTATTAAACTGTTTTACTGCTTCTAAATGGACATCAGTATTCTGTAATGTAATCCAGTAGTAAAGGAGTGGAGAAGTTTGGCTCTTGAGAGTGTTAAAAGGCTGCTGTGATTTTCCAGCGGGCAGCAGGATATTGCTCCCAGCAAGTCCCCGGTTACTGGGAGCGGGCTGGTGTCAGTTTGAGGGGCACACCAGAGGCAGCTGCAGGGCAGTGCATAACCAGTCTGTCAGGAGCAAAGAACGCTTTGTTTTTCCACATTGATGGGAAATCTTCATTTCTCTTTACTAGCTAAGATCCACTGAAATCAGATATTTAATTTAAATATTTAAAAGACAGAGTTCAGGTTCAGCCATTCTTTCTACAGCCCAGCAGTGTTGCACGTACAGCATTTATGCCTCCAGCCTTATCAGCATTCAAAGCCACATCAGTTTAGCTAACAGTACTAAGATTTTTAAACAGCTAATGAATTCTGAGCATGGCCAGCACTACTTTAATTCAAATTTGCCTTATATTGAATTCTCTCAGCTCAGCAAAGAAGGTGGTTTAATGTGCAATTAAGGCTCTCTCTGCTATGTTAGCTGTTTTTATTGTATCAAAAATCATAAATGAGAAGAATTAACACATTGGAGAGTCAGTCTAAGGTGATGAAGAAGAGGAAAGTTCATGCAAAATACAGACTGTATCCAAGTTTTAGTCATGTTGAAGACTGTGGGAACACCAAACAGCTCATTTAACATCTTATTAGTCAATTTGCTAAAATGATACAGAAGGACCATGTCAAGCCATGGAGCTTTAGCAGAGTGACTACTGAAATCCCTTCACGAGTGACCTGTACTATCCTGTTCTTATTTGTAAATTTATATGAGATGCCGTAAACATATATATAAATAACAAAGAAACAGTCTGGTGACAGTAAATAATCCATACAAATTCTATCAGAGCAATAAAGTCTCTCAGAATTTTATCCTCAGGGCTCCAGATAACCTCATCCAGTGAGGAATTCAGTAACTCCATCAGTCAAGAACCAGAAAGCAGGATGGTAACTGGGTTTGGAAGCAATCCTAATGAAAAGCTGCAGATGCAGCTTCTCAAATGGAATTAATTTGATGAGAATAGAACACAGAGAATCGTTTCAGGCTCATTTTTTGACATCTTTCAAAGTTAGAATGTTTCCAAATTTATATGCTTGAAACCCTAGCAACTGCCTCAATTTTCTAATGTAATATCTTTGTGGGTAGAACCCTGGAAGACAAAAATTTATTAGCACATGGCAGTATTATTTAATCTAACTTGGTCTGCAGGCTCAAAACACTTAATCTAAATTCCTACGGAATTAACCATATTTAGCGTTACTATGACTGAATTTTAATAACCTGAAATTAAAGCTGGGCCAGTTGGAGAAGGGAGATATAAAAACTGAGCTACTCGTTTTTTGCTTTCAAACACTTGCAAGTTCTTCTTAATTTTTAACAAGTGAAAGACCTCCAGGCATGGCAGATATCACGGTTTGGTGGGTACTCTGTAAAACAGGACGAAGTTAAAAAATGAATATTTTTCTTTCTTCCAAATAACTTTCAATTAAAATATGACAAAAATTTTTAAAAGCCCACACAGATTGAGGCATGAAGAAACAGCACTGCTTTACGAAAGCTTAGTGGTTTAATGCCAAGTGTCCCACATTTTTTTCCCAGCAGAAATGTTTTGAGGCACTTCAGCCTGACGGTGTGATGGGCTTGTGTGGAAGTGGCAACACAGAAAGATTTCCAGCAGGTGTCTCTCAGTAACACACTTCCCAGCAGACGTCAAGGAAGTCAAGGAAGAGCTGAATCCACAGCAGTAGGAAGCTCAAAGAAATTGTCACAAAAGTTGTCTTAGCAACTGCACACGGTGCAGATCATTTGTGCCAGAACTCTCCCGTTTCAAAACTTAGACCACAATTATCTTTGCACTTACAGATACAGATTAAAAGACTTTGTACATCAGGCCCAAGGGGGACACAACTGTGCTGGCTACTGCAATTTCTGCTGCGGAGGCTCTAACCACACCTGGTGAAAACAACACATCTGGAAAAAAATTATTGTTTTGGCACGTGATACTAACAGCAAAGTGCCACAAGTTTTCAAGGGTGTGTTGCCATGCTAAGATGCAGAATCAAACAAAACGCTGTCACTTAGAGAAGCTGCATAACTTCAGGTGTTTATCTTTGACACGAATGGCCTGTGGGAAGCACATCTCTCATTTATACAGAAAAACTCAGGCTTCTAAACTGAGAGGGTCTGCATCTCCACATCGAGTCACGCTGTCAAACGTAACCACAATAAAAAGCACCATCCTATTTGGATTTCTTATTGATCCATGTTCTACTGTGAATGGCATTATTTTCTTCCTTGACCTCAGTTCAGGGAACAATTTAGAAGCTTTTCAAAATCTGCTTTTCCATTATTCAGAGACAGATTTGAATTTATTGAGCAAGATCTGTTTTTACAAATGCCTTTTTTTTTTTCTGGATTTTTTTTTCTTTTCATCTTACTTTTCTGTTCTCTCCCTCCTGTCCCAAGGTGGATGTGAACCTCAGACTGCCTGAGTAGCTTTTAAACATTAAACAAAACACATCAGCTTGCCATGTCTGTCTCAGCAGAAAGTCAATATTCACTCCAGGAGCAATCAAGCACCCAAGCACAGAGGCTACAGCAAAGGGCTCTAAAAAATGTAGTGACAATGCCTGAAAGTGCTTTGGGTAAAGGTTTTCTTGTAAACCTGCAGTTGAAACCAACTTTATCTAAGAAATTACAAGGGCTTTGATCAATCTGAACTAAATTTTGATATTACAAACCCAATATGTGGCCAAGTGTAATTTTGAGCCACGCAACGCACAAGGACCTTCTACCAAGTTTACTGAAATTCTAGTGATAAAGTTTTTGAGTAAATTTTGCCAAATTAAAGGCCAAATCCCACCATGACTTATGAGCATTTTCAGCACTCTCTGCAGCTGAACCAAGTGAGTGCAACCAACTCACACCACGAAACAAAACAAGTGCTCATGAGCCTGTAGAATGAGAGGCTTATGAGATCAAATGGAAAGCTATTCAAATTAAAATGGTGTGAGGCAGGCACCTGATATGGGCAGGTAGGTCAGTGAACATAACTGGTTTTCATTTTTCTAAAAAAAATAAGTCTTGACATTATAATGCAGGATTCAATAAAAGAGACAGAGACTAATCCTGGGAAACAGGAGTGGGAGGTGAAAACAGGACTACTACCTGGAATGCAATCAGAATAGCAAGCATTCAGTTTTCCACTTGAAATTTAGAAAATAACTCAGCCTCAAATCTCTGAAGCTTTATTATATCATCTAAAAAAGTACTCCCCAACACCCAGCATTACACTTGCTTTCAGAGAGAGCACTATCTTAATTTGCAGCCTATTCAATAACAGATGGAAAGGCTGGGCTCTACATTCTTGCAGGACACCTCTGAAAACCCACCTTCGTTCATTTTTAGGAGATGCCTTTTTTCTTTTTTCACCATTTACTCCCCGTCTGTACTTCGTACAGAAGAATGAGTAGCATGTTTTAGTTGGATCAGCGGCTCTTCCACCGCAGCTTTGCTGTACAGAACCTGCCCCCAGGTTCTGAGTACAGCTGATCTCAAAGGGGAGCCAGGCAGAGCAAGGGATCCATCAAGGGCGTTGTGTGGGTGATGGGTCTGACAGGACTCCTGGCCGGCCGAATGCCACCTCGGACGGAACTGTGTCACCAGGACCGACTGATGGGCAGATATGATCATGGCAAGAGGCATAACTCTTCTAAATCAACATTTTAAAAGATCACAGAATGAACTGAAGAATCCTCACCCGCCCATCAGCATTCCCAGTGCCACAAAATATATTTCTACTTGATAATGTTAATATAAACATTCTCTTGAAGACTTTTCAAACTCAAGGTGATTGTGGAAAGCGCTGAAGGCCTCAGAAACACAAATCTCATTAAAATTGCAAGTAGTTGTGAAGAAAGGTTCATTAATACGAGTCAGACTGTGAGTCAGCAATGCTGGCATCCTTGCTAACGCATCTCAGCTTAGAAGACTTAAATATGGGAGCAAACAGCACTGGCAGCACACTGAGTCTGCAGTGTAAACATTTATCATCAAGAGAAACTGACGCTGGTCCCGACTTTCTGGGCTTTAAGTCTTCTTATTGTTTGCAGCATTTGAACAAAAATACTGAAAAAAAATTTCTACAATAATGGGTAATGTGTAAACTTCAGAGTCGAAGCGTTTCAGGCAAGGAAAGTAATATCAAGGAATCACCAATTCCTCATGCTTTCAGGATATGTAAATATTTTACACTTAACGAAACATTTAAATGCTCGTAATTGCAGTGGGAACTTATCCCCTGAGAGATCAGTTGATTCAGGAACAGACAAGTCAGCAGACACGCCTGTTCAAATGGAACTTGAAAAAATAAGAGAGAACAACAGCTATCGTGGAAACAATGTTATTTTACAACAGGTGTCATGGAAACACTCATTAGCCCCAAACAAAGCCGCACCAAAAGAACAACTTCAGCATCTTAAATCAGGATTTACAAGCAGTCACAGGCTCCAAATTATCTACAAATTATGATTATCTGTCCCAGAATTACACAGCCATCTTGCACACAAGCATGACTATTCTGGAACTCATTATTTTTTTAAAGCCAAACTTCTGTCTTGGCAGCAGAATTTAATCTCTCTTATTTATGGTTCTCCCAATTCCCCAAACAATTAGGTCGCAGCAGAAAGAGGGAGGCACCAACAGAGGCTGATGTCTCTTCCCACACCACAGCGCGCCGGGCACTCCTCCCTTCTGGCACTCTGGAGCCGGGGTGGCATCGCAAGGTCGTGATGATTTGTAGCACCAGCGGATTGCAGAAGCCTCTGGCAATTGTCAGAAGCCTTGGCTTCCTACTACACCTCACTGAATTATTTCCAAATTTACTACTACAGCAAACAGCTGCCAAATAATCTCAGTGCCCACAGCCCAGAGAGGCAGCGAGGAGTGAATTAAGTTCAGAGGAGATGCAAAGTTTCTGTCTATGTGAGATGCACAGGTTGATTTACTTTTTAGTGACCCAACTGCATCCTTTCAGTGCCTGATCATTCTGGAGGCCACGAGAAAAATTACACTTCTCCAATAACAGGTTAATTACAAACTTGTATAGTAGGTGACAGAATACTGAGGTTATAGGTCAAGATTCTCCCTAATACTGTGAAAAGAGATTAAAATAAACATCACAGAAGTGGAAGGTCTTATTTCTGTGGCAGCAGTGATGGTAATAGAAACCTCAGAGATAATGGCAACGTCATCCTCCTCTGCAAGGCCACTCACCAGCTTTTGTGCTGCTATCAAGGACAAACAAACACGAGAAACCAGGAGGAATTTAGTTCCTAAGCAACGCTGTATTTCTGTACCCGACTCAGGCTCTGGCAGAGGTTTATCTTGCTCCAGGCTCTGAAGCAGGATACAAAAGGTCTGTGGTCTGTCTGGGATGCACAGTCCGGCTTCCGATGGCACCTTATTAAATTACACTCTTCCTGGGCTGTTACTACTAACCTCTGGGATGAAAATCATTGCTTTCCCTTTTTTCAAGCCCTTGTGTTTCTCATCTGTCTACCCAACAGAGCCATCAGGACAGTGATCAGACTTTTCTGTGGCTGCACAACGCCAGGCAACAGGAAGCCCTGAATTCAGAGGGAGGATCTCTGATGCCACTGCAATACAAAACATAACAGCAACACACAGCCTGGACACAAACCCAAACTTTCCTCCTGCCAGTTGCTACATTTGGTGTTTGGTACTCTGAACACTTCACCTGCAGCAAACAGAACTTATTCTGCAACCAGAATCAGGCTAAATTGCAGCACTGCCACAGACCAAGAGCACGCACAGGGCCGAAGGTGAGGAGTGGCCACGTGCGCAGGAGAACCACCCAGCACACCCCAGTTATAAACTCCTGTACTCCTGTCAGCACCTCATGCACGACACTGCAGCAGGACCTGTGGAAACAAGACTACCTGCCACCTGTTCAGGAAGATATGGCACAACTACAAACACCCAGGTAAGCGGGGGGAATCACGTTTTCATAGTTATCACTATAGGATTTCTTTCACCAGCCACAAAGCAGTGGCATAGACCACCAAAACATCACTGTTACAGGGCAACAAACCAAACAAAAAATTGTTTTTCCCTAGCACACACACACAAAATACGTCCTCTGACTGCATAAAGCTCCATGAGCAATTTTGTAGAAGGATTATTTTGTCTTCATGCAGTTGCCTAGTGATAATATTTGTCCATCTGTTGTAAGGCATATTTCCATATCCAAAGGCACAGCACACATTGCCATGTGCTGGGAGGGATGCAGGATTCTTGCCTTGCAAATCAGCCCATTGATCATAATGAAAAATGGCAAAATGCCAATAGTTCATGCACTGAGACATCTCGAGGATTCACAGCTGAATAGCTATTTAAATAATAAACCCACCCTACTTCAAGTCGTATTTAGAGCTAAGTATCACCAGACTAACAACTTTTTCAGTGGTACAATGTTCTTTATAAGTAATATGCAATGTAAATTTTTGCAAGCTGAAGCAAAAAGCCATAACTATACAAATAATCACTACATATAAAAGTAGACCTTTTGTCCTCAGTACAGTTATTTCACTCAGAGGAATACTTCTATTTATGAGGGGTTTATTTGTTCTGGCCCCACTTCTTCTAATGACAGTCTGCTATAATCACAAATGGATGTGGGGTTGATTGGAATGATTTCCTTTGCTCCTAAAATTGGTATTTACATCTAAGCATCAGTGCACAAAGTCTATTCTAAGTTGTTCCACTGTATGACTTTACCAAAAGGAAAGGAGAAAATGCTCTCCAAACAAAATTTCTCCTATATATTTTATGTTTTAACAGCAGAACCACCCATTAGTAAATGGAAATTATCACCTTACTGTTAATCTAACCATTCACCAATTACAGCAATTGAACAGATCTCATTAGTGAGCCTGGGTTCACTCCGGTGAAAGCACACCCGCTCCCTGAATCCTAGACAGATGAAATTTCAGTTCTCACCCTGGTTTTCAGGAATCCCATGTACTCCTGCCTTTCTAAACTACACCAACAAAACTGTGGCATTCAGTTACAAATGATTAGCACGGAGAAAACGCAGGTTTAGCCTTTGTGGAGATGTTTGCATCACAGGCAAAGCACAGCACTCTCAGAGCTCACCACTAATGACTTTAACCCAGCCCAGATGAGCCAGTCTTCAAATGGTTAAAGCTAATTTAGATTAGATGCTAATTTAGGTCTGGGCCTCTCCTATGAGTGGCTTGTGCCAGATTGAATATGGTGCTCTTGTGATATGGGATTAGAGTCAAAAGAATTAAGGAGCAGCTACCTAATTAATTTCAGTTAATGGTATTTAAAGACATGCAGCTGTTTGCAAACCAGGTCCCCAGCACCAAGGAGTGCCATAACATTTCCTTCACAAAGCTACTGAGTGCCCATAAGGTGGCCACATTCGTGGGCACGTGGCTGGGGCCGCAGCCCCGCGTTTGCCTATCTGAGCAGCGCAGGCAGGTCCCGCGTCCCCTCTCGGGCACAGCCTGAGAGCCCATCCTGCCCTCTGCCCAGAACACTGCTGAGCAATGTGGGACGGGCAAGAAACAACTGCAATGAAAGGTTAAAGATATGAAAAATGCAGTTTTCCAATTGTTTAATATTTTCCTTCCAAACTGCTCTACAGCCCCCCTGCCCAGTGCAGGCCTCTGACACAGCCTCAAGGATTTGTTACTGAGCTGCACTTGGTATTTATAAACTTCTGAGAGAGCAGGCAGTGAGGCTCGTGGTTTATTGCTGCTTTAAGCCCATTGTAATCTACAAAACATGATCAGTTATTGTGGCAGCTCCGAGTATTTAAAGCAAATCCATTTTTCTTTGTCAACCACTTTATGTGATATGAGATGTTAGACACACAGACTGAGTCATTTTCTCATTAGCTCAGCCAAGCATATACGTCTTTCCCCATCCACTCCTTGAATTTATGTTATGAAAAGATACATATTTTGAAGCAAACCATTTTCTCTGCATGTTAAAAACAAAACGGATTCGGAGACTGAGAAGGGGAGAAAGGGAACAGCTGAAAGTAATCTGAATCCCAGAATACATTTAAAGGGAAGAACAATGTATACTTCTATTGGGAGATAAGCCATATTGAGCTTATCAAAAAGACAGTCCTTGGATGCCACACTTTGCATGTGGCTTGAAGATAAAGAAACAATGCTGCTTTCTTCCGCTCTCTAATCCTTCAAATGTGCAGCTTTAAAATATCCCATAATTTAAGTATGGATTTATGATCAGAAATCAGGTACATTTATTTTTTACAGCTAATTACATTCAGAGTGATTAAGAAATCAGTATATTCCAGTGCTTTTGGAAAATAAGTGGTGAAGTTCTAGGACTATTTCTGCAGTCCTGCTCACTGAGCTCATAGTCAGGATTACTGTACCCAACACAGCTTTGCAAAACGTTACCCAGAGTTTCGCTGCATTCTATTTATTCAAAATGAATATAGTTTTACTTTTATTAACTGCAAGAAACAAAGATAATAAATCAGGAATTACCTTTGTAACATTCAAAGACAGAGAAATCAAGGGTGTCTCAAAAAAGCAAGACTGAAATTCCAAGTACCAGATTTCCAGCCTCTCCAACACCTGTGTAACCAAAATACACAACTCATCCCACTAAAGCCACAAGACGGGTGCGTGCTTGACTAGGACCACGTGCTTTCAGACAAACTGATCTGTGTGAACAGAGCCTGGGATGAACTGAGGTAAGAATTTTTCCATCGAGTCAGTCAATGTTCAGGTTTTCACTGGAAAATGCAGCACAGGTCTCTCAACCTGGAACTGTTTTACCCTCAGTAATACACACAGCTGGGTCCTGCACAGGCCCAGCTCTACCCAGGGAAGCAGATGTGCCAGTCCAATCCTCCCTTTCCAAACTGGAACAGGACAGCCTGGCGGTGTCTTGGCCAAGCTGGAGCTCCACCAGCACCCAGCGAAGCGCTGCAGGGAGAGGGGGTGCTCCGTAAAACTCTCCTGCACTGTAACATTCAGTCTTTGTTGTTCCACTAGACATATCCCCATGCAAAAATAATGCAATATTCCATTCAGATGTACTTCAAATTGTGTTTTAGGGGAACAATAGCTTGTTAGTTTTGAACACGTCAGAAGCAATAGACATTTCAAAGCACAAAGTGTATAAGCAACAAATGTTAATGCCTGCTTGAGCTGCTCTGTAATACCTTGTCTGGAGATCTGCCAAATTCTTTGTCTGAAATTCAGCTAAAGTTTGATGATCACAAGTAGAATGGCTATTTTCGTATCCAACATGCATATTATCAGGAATAAAAAGACAAATTGTCAAGTGAATGGCACTGTTGTTACAAAGGTGGTATTTAAACAATTGGAGAACTTAGAGGCAAATAGAAGGCAACCAGCCAATTCCACATTGCTTCAAAAGACATTTTTACAAAGCTCCATTTTCCAGTTATTTCACATAAAGTGCTCTGCTCTACGGGTTTGGATCCCCAGTGCAAGGCTGCAACATGAACTCCACAGAGAGCTGGGAAAAAAGACTTCTCAGGCTATTTTGAAAAATATTTTTTTTAAAGTAACTAAAGCCAGAAGGACAATTTTCATGCATAAAGACAGCTTTCTGGCTGTTTATCACTGCTGTCAGGCAAACATTAGCTGTGCTCAGCATGGCATTTCCCCTCAGCTTTGTTTTGTAACTTCCATTGCATACTGGAAATGGGGCTCACCAAAAAGAGTGTTTTTAAAAGGTTTATTGCTAAGGATAAACTAATTCATGAAAATTTCATCCAGACATTAAACATCCCACAACATTAAAACAATTACAATCTCACTTTCAATCCCATCTGCTTCTCCAAGTCTGGAAGTGCACATTCTCTCCCACTTTTACATGACACTGCCAATACACACAGACTCCTATCACATCCAGTCCCCCAGGCACCCTGCATTTCCTTTTCTATATGACAGTTATCCCAATATCTCTTTAAATTATATTTTAGACACCAACTGTCTCCAGATGCCCTATGCACCTTGTCCTTGTTCTTGCTCCTGTCTCCAGGTGGTAGCAAAGTATAACCTTCTCACAAAACAGACTCATTACGATAAGCTTCCTCCTTCTGGCTCCAACAGGAAATAGAGCAATGGATCAAGAACTCAACGATGATGACCTCCCCAGAATTATGAACTCTTCTAAAGCCCTTTAAAACAAATCAAAAGTCTCATGTTTCGTTTTACTTATGAAATAGTTCCTATGGCAATATATCTTTCACCTACAGATGCTTGCTTTGGGGGTCACCAAATATTGAGAAGTCTCACTTTTCACCTGTGGATATTTTCCCCTCTTGGACTGACCTAAAAGCTGCTAGAGGAGAGAACAAAGGAATGACTGAATTAGCAGAAAGATGGTCTCTCTCTTTGTTCCATTAGTCATACAGACACACATTTTGTTAATAAAAAAAAAGTTTTAAGTTTTGTTTGCTAAAACAGTGCTGCCACCTCCTCCACAGTCTCCCAGCCACCTCTGCCAGCGGCAGATGGGTTCAGAAGAAACCTCTACAGAGCAGCCATCAAGAGCATGTGCAAAGATTTGCTCCAGAGAAACACAAAGGGAAGCAGCTCTCTTCAGCAGCAGCTGTTCTGGGAACAGCCTCACCAGGTGACTGACAACAGCCTTATGTCATCTCAAACCTATCCACCACGGTTTATATTTTCCCTATAGCTAACTTCCTGAAAGAAGACAGACACTAATCATGTCTTGTCTTCATCTGCTCACGTCTCAGCCTCTCTTTTTTAAAACTTAACTCGCTCATCTCTAACGTGCACAGGCTCTTTCATCAACCACACACTGCCCAGACATGCTGTCTGACATGCCCAGCCTGAGCACTTCATGCAAATACCCCAAATCCTGGTGTACTGCGGTCAGAGGTCGTTCTGGTTTGCATCTCTCTGCCTACAGGCATCCCACACTCTGTGTCCCACACCTTAACAGTTTGCAAACCAGACATGAATTTGAGACAATCTCAAGCACGTTCCTGTCAGAAGCACCGTAAGCTGGAATGCTTATTCTGGCTCCAGTGACCTGATCTGCCTCAGCATTCCCTGGGAGACTTCCCCCTCCCGCTGTGTGTGCACCATTATCTCTTGCCTGGAGCACTGCGACTGAGCTCTTGCATTTCTAGTGCCTCTTTGCTGGATGTCATGAAGACACTGTTTCAATAAACAAGAGGAAACAGACTCGTGGTCCCAGACAGGTAAACTTCTGGCAGCATAAAAATGTAACAAATCATTACATTTACAGCATGGTAAACTATTATGTAAGGCACTTGCAGCAAAGAAATTAAATTGACAGATACCAAAATCAGTACTGATAGCAACAGCTTGAAAGAGAAAAAAAATTAAGGAACAAGAATAGAAAATCACCCGGAGATTTAGCTTCAAATGCTCCAAAACTCGCACACATAACCAGCTGCAGCAAATGGCATGTCCTGGGTGTTCCAGCCCAACACTGTGGCTCACCCAGTTCAAACCACTCTAACACAGATGCAATACTCCAAGTCCTTCCCCATGGAGCTGTAACTGCCCCAAGAATACCCTTAAATAAGAATATTCATTTACTGAGCGGCATCAGCCAAGGAAACCAAGCTGACTCAGCACTGCATGCAGCTGCCACCCACAAACCTCAGCATTCCTTGGCTCCATAAGCAATCCCCAACTCTCAGCACTACAGGGACAAGTTCACTGTGAACATTTAGTTACTCATCCAGCCTGGTAAGAGGCCTGCAGGCCACCTCCCTTGCTCATTCACAGAGAGGAGCACGGTTTGCTGTTTATTTCCCCTCTCTGAGATGATGATTATGGTTGCTAGAAGTGATGACAGCCTCTTAGGACATCATCGTGATTCAAAGCCTGCTTTGGCAAAGACATTTATTTAATTACCCAAGGGGCATTTAGGAAAATGTTTTTGTTATATATATGTAAGCCCTAATGAATGAGCACTACACTGTGGTTATCCGTAAATCAATCAAGTCATTATATAGAGGTGACTGCCACTTTCTCCCACAATTTTTTAGGAATTAGAAAATGAGAAAAAAAAATTTCTTTAAATCCTCTTCTTCTCCCACCATCACTTAGGCAGATGTAATTTTCATTATTCTGTAAATACCAGATCTCCTCTCCTCTGTGGTCTCGTCCTGTCTAATTATTACTGTCACAGAACCCGTTTTAGCCCCTATACCTAAACATTTCAGCAGAGAACCTAGAAAAAAAAAATTGCAAAGCACCAGGCTTATCTTTCTGCCCAAGTATGAGACTGTAGATGAATCAGACCATGAAATAATCATTCTAAGTAGATAGAAGTAAAAATATCTAAATACCTGACTGTATATTTAAAATAATAATTTATTATGGTGCCACAGACATATAGCCATAGGGCATCTTAAGCAGGACTAGTTCAGAAGTATATTTAAAATGTCTATTTTAAAAATCCATCTTATTTCTCAAAGAGAACGCAACACAGCCTCCCTTGCTTGAATACAACGAAATTTATGAATGTGGATGAGGATTCTCAGCAGTAAAGGCTTTTTAACAGGATCAGGTTTCCACCTTCAAGAAATGAGCAATTCTTGTCTCCACTGCCAATCCCTCATTGCACGGGAGTCGTGCTGAATGCTTATCAGTCAATGCTTTGATTTACCCTCGTACATATATTGAAGGCAGAGCACCTCAAAATGTAATCACTGGAGTATCATGACATACACAGTAATTTAAGAGGTTCAAGCCTTCCACTTACTATCCTTTATTGTAAAAGATGTTTGTCCTTGTCAAAGGAATTCAGCAGAGTGTAAAAAATAACTATAATATTTAACACTGTACATTAACAGCATGTTGCTACAACTTTAATTTTTAAGCTTAAGTTTTTGCTGTTTCATGCCCACTTCAAACCAAAACCCAAACCCAGCCTTTTAGCCATTTTCCAGCACTGACTTGCTCTGAAGGTGCTAAGTCACTGGGGGAAAACATTATTAGATTGCAGTAACTTCCTACCACATCTACTTGGACTGTACTTTACTGTACTTAGTCCCAGCTTTCTCTTATTGCTTACGGATTGGCCTCAATTTTATTTATTTATATACCTACAGACATAGAAACTCACATAGCTACATACCTATCTACATATCAAAAACACAGCTTATTGTTCCTGATTTTAATTATTTAGTTGAAATTCTTAAGGAGGCTTTAAAGGAATTATTCTTCTGCAGAACAGAATACAGACGGAATCCTGATCCTGCAGGCACAGAGAATTGCATTTGAGTGCTCAGCTTATTCAGTAAGGCTGGAGTGACTCATACAAGGACATGGCTGCAGAATAAATGTTTTTATTAATTATTTATCAATCTTCAGCATTTTAATGCCATACTGAGTTAGCATAACTTTCTGAGTAAATTATTCAGCTTTCCACAGTTCAACCCAAGCACAGCACAGCTCAAAAAAGATGACAAACCTGCGACATACAGCACATACCCACTAAAGCCCTTCCCTCTATGAGCTCTTGATATTTTAATCACATTTCTACCCAGGGATGCACTCCTTAGCATCAGGCAGTGTAAATCAGAAGAGGTCAGTCATAAATACTATAGAAATTCAGCAGCTGTCCCAGCTGTTGGCACAACAACAAACTGAGTGAAGCACTGGCAGCAGGAGGAGGTCCCCGCATCCGAGATGCTCCCGCAGGCCGGCCAGGCTGGCTCAGGCTCCTGCCTTGCCCTGACCCTCCTGGCAGTCTCACAGGGACTGGGCAGAGCAGCCAGTCACACTTCCCACCTGCAGGGAAGTGCTCCCTCATGAACCATCGTCTTGTGACCCGAGGCTACGGCATTTTCGTCATTTGCCAAATTCATGTTTCCCACACTTGATACTGCAGCTCTGAAGAATCTTGCACGTGCATAAAAGGCCAGTTTAAAATCTCACCAAGTTTATGGCCTAGGTGGTGTCGTACAGCCACGAACTCCAGAAGCTCACCGTGTATTATGGTGCTTAAAAATAAAAGAGGGAGCCATAAAAAGTCAATGCCTGAGGAAAAAAATTATCCATAATGCAAACTAGATGAGAAGGGTTTTGAGCATTTCCTTCAGCAGAGTTACCTTCACTGGAGCAACCTGTCCTGTCCGGGCATGGGGAGAGCAAACTGTGCCCCACTCGTTGCTGCAGCTCTGCGGACCCCGGCTGCACCCCGAGCAGCGCAGCACAGCACTGCAGCGAGGGCAGGAATTGCAATGCGCCCCGTGTTGCTGAATGAGGCACCTTCATCTACCTCCTGCAAAAATCAATCAATCCCTGATTCAATTTACATCGGCACAGTCCCCAGGCAGAGGGAGGATTTGGTTCATCATACGAATTACTCCCCACAAAGGGATGAGTGTCCCGCTTGAAGCAAACAACAGGCTACACGTTACTGGGAAAAGCTGCCGTCTTGGCCTCCTGAGATCTGAGATCCTCAAGAACGTGCCTCCAGCCTGGGATTTCTGTGGTGCCCAAGGAATCTCACGCTTCAGGCACTTTACTCTCCTCGGCTCCTTCTCGGTGCCTCCGGCAAACACAACCACCCAAACCAGCCCCAGCCAATCTCTGCTGGCAAAGCACAAAGCTCAGATAAAGGGAGAAAGAGGCAACAAAAAAAAACCCAAACCAACTTCCTAATGGATTATAAATTATAGAAAGAACATTCTTTGCTATGTAATTAATGGAAATTTACTATTTTTAAGCTTCCTGAGGGAAATTTTCCATGTCAAATCAATTTGTAGGTAGGACCCAAGAGGCAGAAAATCACAACTGCTTCAGTATGCTTCTTCATCACACTGTTGCTGGGGGTTTAATTTTCAGTCACGTTCTTTGGTGACTTTGATCTTTGATGACAGTGTTAACTCTATTTGGTTCTCAGTACTGCATTGATTTTAAAAAGCCTTTTGAGATACCCTCACTAATTATTTCAGTGGAAGTTTAATTAAATCTTGTCACACAGGAATAAGCTGCTTCTTGGAATAGCTGCTAAACATTATAGAGCATGTAATTGGAGAAAAAGGAGGATGGATAATTATAGCTGGACAGACAAGCACATGAAGAAAAAGCAGAAAGCTATTTCTAAATATGAATTTAAGTGCAAGTGTCTGTGAACCTTCTCAGCCTCCTTTGTGCACAGAAGTAGCAGACTTCTTGCATTTGTTCTGTTTTCCATCTAGATATTTCTATATCAACACTTCCATTCCCAGATCTCGTCCTAATTTCTGCAATAGATGCAACTTTGTAATATACAAATGTCTCAAGATTCCTATTGGAAAGGAATTATTAACATTTAGTCAAGAATGCCTTAGGAGTGGACATCTTCCTTCAGACAACTGGTCTGCTCATGTTTATTTTAACAAAACAGCAGAAGAAAAGTTTTAAGCATTTCTTTTTAATGAAATTCTTGTGCCCACAGTTCCTCCCCGTTGATCTGTAACTGCCTTTTATTTTCCATATGGAGTCCCATAAATTCATAAATAAAGGATATTAGATTGTAGCAGAGATTGAATTAATTCCTCAGCCAGATATACATGCACAAAAATGAGGCCTGTTATTTCTTTTTGTAAAAGATTTCACTATCTTTCTATTTCCTTCTGATTCTTTGATTCCCTAGAGCAATGAATTAGTCTTTTACTACAGGTATTTCACCCAGCTCTAATGTTGAATGTCACATGTATATATTTCATACTGAGCCAGCAGCTAGTTAGTATGTTCCACTTGGAAAACTCAGCAAAAAAAGAAATAAATCTATATGCCTTAGGTTAAGCCCATACTTTTTGCAAGCCAATACATTTTCATATTAGCTGGTATAAATATGGCATTCATACATAAATACCATACTTTTGTGATGATGCCAATATTTCTTTTTTGGGAAAAGAAAGATAACCTGATTTTGAATGAGCTTTAAGAGCAGAAGAACCTGTTTAGAAGGTGTATCAGCCAGAACAAGACATTAAAGCTTAATGGTAAATGAAGTGATACAGCAAAATGTATTCATTTCCTAATCTGAATTTTAATACATGAACTGCGTAAGACTGCAGGATCAGACAAAGCTCCCTAGAGATTGAATGAAAGCCTCAAGAGGTTTGTATGATAAACAAAAATGGTCAAACTGGACTCAACAGAAGGAAAGCAGCACCATCTGTTTTGAGGGGGAGGGTAACAGCAGCAGCAACCAACAAAGAGAAGAGCTGAACAGGAACGCCAGGCCTTGGTCTATGTTCTAACAAACCCCTTAAGGGAAATTAAGGACTTGAACAAGGCACTACTTTTAATCTCATTAATATAGCTACAATATGGCTGGAACATTCAAGAACAGGAATTTGCTTTCCAGCTCTTGAACAAATGAGCGTGGCCATCTGGAGAGATTGTTCTTCCTCCAAATGGGCTGGAAAGTCTCTGAGAATAAACACTCCTGCTTGGAAATTAAGAATAAAACCTCTATCATCGGCACTTCTTCGACACCATTCTCAGGTCTAGCAGAAGCACCAGAGGGCAGAAGTTTGTTTCTTGTTTAGAAGGAAGAGAAAAAAATAGCACTTCCTCATGTTACTTTTGAAGCATTCTAATAAATGTGATAGGACTTGTATCCCCTGTACAAAGATGTGGGGGCTCTCTAAATCCCCCCCAGCAAGGGTTTAATTATCAGGTTCTGCAGAAGTACATCACTGTCTTCCACATGCTGCACAATAGTTTTTCCCTCTGTGCATTAACTTTATTTTACTCCTGTTAATTATTATCTTGTGTTCTTACTACAGGCCTCTGACCTCTGAAATAAATCTAACAGATCCTTTAAAACTCATCACTTCTAAAGCAGCATCCAAGCTTTTCTGTCACACTCATCCTACCTGAGAGAGCTTCCAGCGGGATGTATACTATGGCTAAACTCAGTAACAAACCCTTCAGACCAGTTGACCTCGTGTCTGATCACTCCCAGTGGATTTTCACACCGCAGTAACAGAACTCAGTCGGTTTATTTCAAAGTAAAGATTCAGACCACTGATCTCTCCTGTGAGAAGTTTACTTTTCCCACATGTGGTTTTCAAGTTCTTGCAGGCAGTGAGAGGCTGATCCTGCAGAACCCAGCTCGCAGCCCAGCTCCGACACCTACTCGAGGCCGAGTTCCCCTGGCCATCACTGCAGCATCACTGGGATGTTATCAGTGCAGTCATTACTGGAGTTACGGATGTCAGGGGATGACATATGGATCATCTGCCCTTCTGTCACCAGGGATCAGCAGACACACTGAAGTTACTGATTAGGTCAGCACAACTGCACAGCTCCAGGCTGGGGAATCTATATCATCCTTTATTCTCGGTGGTTTTGGAGCTTCCCACAGATTAATCTCTTCAGGCTGGGGCTGAAACATCCTCCAAACACATGCTGTAGCTGTACTCACAAGAGTTTTCTGGAATTGTTTTCTCCTAGCTCCCCCTTCCTTTCCAATACCAGCCTGGCTGATACCAGCAGATCAGCGCGTCCCTTAGCTGAGGATAAATGAATCAGCAGATGCTGTAAAACATCACTCTCCTAAACTGAAATCTGCCACACTGACAGTGTGACTTCGGCAAAGTCATTTATTGTGTCTCTGCCTAATCACCATTTTGCAGAAAGTGCCATCATGTTTTATTTACACACTCAGCTCCTGAGGGTAGGAGTCTCATACGATACATTCCGGGGATAACACATTTTCAGTTGTGGCCACTGGAATTCAAAGATATAAGTAACTGTGTAGGGGAACTGTATAGAAGGACAGAACAGAGAAAATTGTTTTTATTTCTGTTAGCTGTGTTCAACTGAAATAACTTTTGGTGTTACCCTGTTTGGAAAAAAAAGCATAATATTTCAGTATTTGCAGACAGTATGATCTTCAAATTGCATCTCTCTTGTTGCATACAGCTTAGCAAAACTACGGAAGCAGATATCCCTCCTGTTCTGACACTGAAGTACAGTATAATTTATTTGTTTCTAACCTCTCTGAGACTGGCATTTCTTAATTAAAAAAAAAAAAAATCAAACCAGAACAGTAATGGGAAGATAAAAATACCCCAAAGTAAACAGTTCAAGCAAATCAGATATGAAAGGGAAGTCTGCAGACCTCTATTATGGAGACTGATTATTAGCAAACATATAAGCACTTAGAAAAGTCCTTCATGTTGATCAGAGAAGGAAACAACGCAGACCTCTGCAGAAATAATGCCAGAAGGGATTTTCCTCCAAGGTTCTGTGGGACCAGCAGGCAGTGACCCTTCACAAACTATTTGTTTGGTTTCACATGTAGTGAAAAACAACAGTCCCTGCCACATAATTTCGGATTTCTCTGTTAAACTGTTCAAGACCTCCAGAAGGACACTCCGCAATTTGTTCAGCTGAGCAGTAAACAACCCCTGCACACAGCAGGAACATGTGCAAAGCAAACTCCACCTGCATGTTCCTCTCCAAACTGCCAGAGGCTGTTAGAACAAACGCATCTCATTTCTTCAAAGGAGAAAAAAACCCAAACCACCACAGGAATATTGCATCAACTTCCAGAACAAGTTGGTAAAGCTCCCGATAAACAGAAAGTACCATCTGATGTACTGTCAGTAACTAAAATCAAACTCACATTTAACATGGCAATAGCAAAGCAGGCAGACAAGCCTCAGTTTGTTCTTTGCAAACGTGTGTAAGTTATAGGCTAATACAGGTATTCCAGCCCCTGCTCCTGCCTATGGTGTCCCTACAAGTTCTGATTTGTCACTGATGTATCCCACCAAGAGCAGCCACAGTCATGCCTGAAATGTTTTATCCAGTGTCTGTGGAAGTATTAAGGAAAATGCATAGGGTGTAGTTCACAAAAAATTGAAAAAAAAAAAAAAAGACAATTTTCATTGCAAAGTGTTCATATTGAGGAATTCTATGATATTGCAGAATTAAAAGACAAATTAATAGATTTCACACTGATCAGTTTTATCGTTCACAGAATTGCCCAAAGCTCCCTTGGAGCAGTGGGTAATAACTTATTCTCCCTTTAAGTAAATTATTTTCTGATGCTTAAGGTAAGCTTTTGCAGGAGGTGGCAAGAGTCTGGAATAATCTCTGCAATCTGTGAGAGTGTGATATTACGATATGGAAAACAGGAATCGTGATGTATCAATCACCTACACCCGGGATAGAGTTTCCTGATTTCTGTTAAATACCAGAAGAAATACACTCACAGAAATTCAGAGCCAAGAAAGTACTTTAAAAAGTGTTTTTCAATCATTCCTTTTGTTCCTTAGAGACATCTAAGGGGATTTTCAGTCTACAGTCTCCCTTTTGAAAGAACTTTTTAGGCAAAAATCTGCTAGCTATTGTATGATCACGAACTGTGTAATATTAACAAGAGAAAACGTAGAGAAGGGCAATATTTGTTATCTATATGATTCTGTCAACGACATGGTTTACGAAAGAGAAGAGAGACCCCTACCTCTGTTATCTGTGAATTTTACTGAATTTCACAGAACGTTGCAAAGACAGATCTTCATAACTAATGACAAAATTAACTAAATTATAGAATCATGTAGGTTGAAAAAGACTTTTAAGATCGTTGAGTCCAACTGTTAACCTATTTTTTAGAGTTTTGCAGGCCAGTTGTTGGCCTGCAGCAATAGCAGAGGTTATTATGGTAAAGAATTCCATCTCAAAACAATTGAATTGTTGTTCTTACAAGCACAGAACCATGTCGTTGAAAAGAGCTCTAAGATCATCAAATCAACCATTAACTCCCACATCCACCACTGAACCACGTCCCCTTAAATGCCTCCACGGATGGTGACTCCACCGCTGCCCTGGCCAGCCTGTTCCAGTGCTTGACAAACCTTTGGGGAAGAAATTTTCCCGAACACCCAACCCAATCTACACACATCGACCCCACCCCACTCCCGCACGACTTGAGGCCGTTTCCTCTCACCCCATTGCTTGTTCCCTGGAGCAAAGCCTGACCCCGCCTGGCTCCAGCCTCCTGTCACGGAGCTGGGGAGAGGCTGATCCTTTCCTCCACGATAAACACCCCCAGCTCCCTCAGCCGCTGCTCATCAGATTTGTGCTTCCATTTTAAATTATTTTATTACCAATATTTCTACACATTTGTGTCTACCACAACCAAAGCACAGCATGGTACCACTCCGGAAAAAGCAAAACCCACCAGGTCTTTGTAACTGAGATATTCTGTGGGAAACCAAAGATATTTTGAGAGAAAAGTATCTGAGGAATACTGTCTGCCAGAATCTTTCCCAGGACCATTCCCCTCCGAGAACACTGTAGCTCAGTTGCAGCTAGGCTTATCTGTGATTAATGAATTAGAAATGCCTGAAATGTGAACACCCCCTGCTCATTAGTAGGCTGGTGTTCTGGTCTTTGTTTTTTGTTTTGTTTTTGCAGAAATTGTTTAGCCCTAACTTCCACATTAACTGAAATATCAATTTTATGTGAAAAAAATCATAGCAGCACCTCACACAGTAAATTTCTTAGGAGAGTCAGATAGTTATTTGCCCGAACACAATTAAGAAAGAATACACACCTATTTTATAGAAGCAGAAAACATTAAAGAACCTGGTTTATAGCCATATTCATTGTGTCTCAGTGTTAACCGCAGGGTATGCTGAGCTGAGGGACGCTTTATGTGAAATCAATGCCTGTTGTGTATACACAGGCTTTTTCAAATATTAGCGTACAGACTGACACGTGTTTTAATGGAAATGTCATTTACTGCGTGCAGCCAGCCCTAATACTATTGAAAGATGATTATATTTGCACTAACAGTGTCACGACGCTGCAGGTACGGGCTTGTAATCTCAAAGCTGCAATGTCTCAAGAGCAGGAGCCTCACACAGATGGAATTACCGGGGACTGATACTCAGTTAATACCCTCTACAAATTAGGAATGAGACACCTGGCACCTCTGTTGTGCTGCAGCCACTGGAGTGTAAATCCTCTGCTCACAGAGGCACTGCGGGAATACAAAGGACTTTGCAGAGATAATTAATTGTCATATTTGTTACTATTTACCCCTACTCTCTAAATTGTGGGCCACACCTAAAGCCTCTAAAGACAGCTTGTCTGGTAACACTGCAGAGAAAAGTAGTTGTTACAAGACTAAATGCCGGCACCAAAACTGTCAAAAACCTATTTAAACCCGACTTAGAGCTCCACAACCTGCTGCCCTAACCAAGGAAAGCAAGAACTGGCTGCCTCACCGCCTTCAGGAAGGATTTACTAATCTGTAGGATAAGCTAATTAAACCCAGTTAAGTACGGGAGAACAATCTCGAATCAGAAAAAAGGTTGAATGAGGTTAAGCACAAATTCGAAGGTCAATACCCAGGCTCACAGATCCAGATGTTCAATCGGGACATCCATTAATGAAACTTTTTTTTTTCACACAACTGTAGAAGCAAACACACATTTGTTTATAAAGAGACATGGGCTGGTCCTGGGTGGTGCTGAATATTCTCAGATGCCCTGAAAAGGGTGGCAAAAAAGAGATCTGTGATATACTGAGGAAAGCCTATTTTGCAAACCCTGAATTGCCCACAATGCTCTTTTTAATGTGTACAAACCTCCACATGTTTTGTGTTAAATAACACAGAGGATCGGTGCAGATCACAAAGATGTGCTTGTGCTATTTCTCTGTCTCATTTGCTTATGTGGGGCACGCTTAGTCATAATTAAACAATATTGATGGGATGTTTAAACAATTCCTGTATGGATTTGCCCACAGGGCTCCCAGCAAACTATGTCTTCCTGTTCAAACGAGCAAAACAATTTATGAGTTTTCACCAGACACACACATCTTAACTGTCTTTTAATGACAGAATAATGAATATTTTATGGCTGCAGCTTCTGCTTTAAATGAGGTATTTTTATTGATGTTGGGATTGTTCTGTAATGGTTTCATTTCAAAGCTGGTAGGATTATAATTAGGTATTTTTCTAAATATTTGGTACATTTTCTGATCATTCTGATAGGTACAATTTTCTCATAGCTGAATATGCCAATCATTAAAATGACTCAGTTGTAAAGCAAATAGATCTGTTTGATCAAAAATGCAGTGTAACAGATTATGAATCTTTTAAAAATTGTTTTTCAGATGTGTATTCACATCTTTGAACATACCTTTAAAAACACATTACAACAGAAACCAGCAAACTTATACTTTGAATAACAGGTCCAATTTTTGTAGTTTTACTCATGAAAACTTAGTTTTATGCCACAGAGAAAAACAAGAGAATTTTATAATGTCAATGTACAGAAAAGATTCTGCATTAAACAACAGCAGAGCTGGCCATCTGGAAAGAAACGTACAACCTCTATAAATCTATTTAATTCGGGAAATGGGTGAGTTCTAGACACTGATTTTTTTCTCTTAAGAATATCCCATTCTAACAATTTTGCAAGTACACACAGACATATGTCTGTCAGGAATTAACAAGAAAGTAGATTGTAGCACTGAGATCATTGGTCGACTCCCTAGTTTGATGAAAATCCGTATGTACCACACGGGACGTGAAAGAATTTCTGCTTGTAGTGTAGGGTTTTGCGAAAGCAGTATTTGTTCAGGAGAGTAAGGAGCATGGGGACAGCTCATGAATTTCTGAGCTTTGCTCAGGTAGAGGTTCCCATTGCCATAATCACTGACAGGGGAGAACAGTTCAGTCTTGGCTTCCCTTTCCACTTTTCTCTCATCCCACTGTCTGTGTGATGTCTCCCCACACCCTACTTCCCATCAAGACAGATAACCAGATTCTTTTGAAATGAAAAAAAAAACCCAAACAACTCAGAATTATTTAGAGGCATAAAAAGGTAATAATTTTTTCCCTGAACGGGTGCTTTAGTACAGTGACAGCCAGCAGAAAACCTGAGCAGCACACGAATCCTAAGACAGCTGCCTCTTGGCCCTAATACTCAGCATGTCCTGATTCCTCAGTCTGAATACCTGTATCCCAGGGAACATCTTGTGGCCATACTGTTCATCTTATTGGGGAAACAAACACAGATCACCAGAAAAACTTCCAAAATGCCTGGCCTTAGAGGTGCTTCAGAGTTGATCTTTATGTGCAAGTAGTGAGTCAGGACCTGCGTGCTTAACAGTTCATCTTAATCTCTCTTTACAAAACCAGATTAAATTGATTAAGTGGTACAAACTGCAAACACCCAATACCCACCATCTAAATTATCTCTTGGTTTAATACCGCTTAAGGGGGAAGAAAACTGGCCCGTGGCCCAAGGTCTTAATTTTAAAAGAGCTCTTTGTTATTTTTGTGTCCTTCCAGAACAGTAATTGCAGAATTCCACATAATAATAATAATGATAATAATAACAATCCTTCCTCAGTAACTGCTTAAACACAGAGCCTGCACTGCACTGAATGGAGGCAGCTCTGCAGAGCTCACTGCATCCTCAGCACTTCGTGTGTCACTACTGCTCACAGCAGAATCAGAGCTGATCCTCCTCTGTGCCATTCTTTGCACCCTTAAGTTACAACAATAAAAATATTTTTTAACTGGAATGGTACTGCACAACATGCTTCACAAAAAGCAGTTCTCCACTCACACTAAAGGGCAGGAACGTAAAGGTTTTACAATCCCCAGCTTTGATCAAACCCACTGCAATTACAGGCAAACAGAATGGAGACTAGTTAAGTCTCAGTACAAACAGAATGTGTCGGATGACTCAAGACAGAAGCCACACAAGTCGAGGTGGTTTTCTCCAGGACTGCGCTTCCCTGCTTCATTCCAAAGCGCTGCAGCACAGCTGTAAATCACCACATGCTCATCCCTGCAGCTGTAAACCACCACTGAGAGCACTGACGGCTCTGCCTTCAGGGCCTGGCACTGCCAGCATCAAAACCAGCGGCCGAGTCCTGCCCTGTGCTTTAGGAAGACGTTGAGATAAGGGGGTACGATGGACAAACACAGCTAAAACTGCGCCTTGAGCAACAGCACGGCGCCCTCCTCGCTCAGGGCAGTGGGAGCCCCTGGCCTTGGTCCATTCTCCTTCCCCAAAAGCTTTCGTTGCTTTTGACACCAAAGCAAAGCTCTGAGTGCCCTGAGCAGGCCCTGCAGAGGTGACCCGCTCTGAGACTGCGCTAGGAGCACCAAGGCACCAGCAACCCCCAGGGCACCGGTGCTGTCACGCTCGGTGTGGTACAGCTCCAGCTGCGATCCCAGAGAGAACAAACCATTTATACCATACCTGAAATCCAAAGGACCTTGTGAGAAGAAGATGTGCCACAGAAACGTGATACTAACAGAGGAATTGTTACTACCTGGCCACCAAACTGGAAGTGGGAAAGGGTCACTAAGAGGCTTGATCTCAGCACACCGATGTGGTTACTAAATACCACTCACAGTAGCAGTCATTTCCTGGACAACAGCAGAGCAATGTGACCCTTATTAAACCTACCCCATCAACTGGAAATCACTACTATGGTTATGTGGTTATGATTATTAAGCTAATTAAAATAAAACAGGTTAGTAAAAGATCCCATCAAGTTTGACCTTGAATAATTAGGTTTCTAATGCATAGTAAGGCCACTCACAACAAGAGAAATTCAGAAGTTTTTCTTGCAGGTAGAATTTAAAGGAAACACATTGCTTTTCCAGTGTATTTAATTTTCAGTACGGAGTCTGCAATGAGCTGCTAATAATCATGCGCTATGCCATCGGGTTTTGCACCTATTTACATATAAATAGTTCAGACCTGACTTGGCTACCAACATTGGTTAATTTAATTTATTGTCCTTTGGCAAGTGAATAGTCATTGGTTTTCTAGCACTTTTAACCTTAGCAAACCCTTGGGAAATAAAAATTAGATTGAAAGAAAATTACTACTGGTGGAGAACAGCAAGAAAGTGACAGTCGTATATATAAACCTCAGGCAGCAGTGGAATAAAGTGTCATATTATTGTATGCTGTCTTCTAAAGTTCAATATTGCTTTCTTGATTTACACTTCTGTAATTTTTTCCAAGTAAGTCTTCTTGCTTTGGGGACTTTTGCATCTAACTTCATGTTTTTCAGCCAGGAAGAGGGATTAACCTACTTACCATTGAAAAACATATCAGAACTCATAAGCATAAGCCAGCAATGTGCAACCAACAACAGCTAAATAAGGTGACAGCTATTGAGCACTACTGACCGAATGTCAGAGTAAGACTAATTGATCATCGCTCCTGTACCACTCCCAGGAGAACATCTGAAGGGCCCATTTTGGCCCCTGGGGTCAAAGGAGAAAATACAAAGCCCTGAAGCATCGCTTCCCTCCTGGCGCGGGCACAGCTGCCTTCCCTTGGAATGCAAAGTGCTCTGCTCAGGGTGTCCATGGTGAAGCACTGCACTGCCCTCGAGCCTGCATCATGAGGAGCAGCAGCACAGCCACAGGAACAACAGGTACTGCACTATTCCCACGACAAATCGTTCGGGGAAAAAAAAATAACATTTTGGAATTCCTGACAGCTTGTACGTACATGAAACTGCTGCACAATTCATTTTGCAGAATTAAAAGAGTGAATGATTTCAGATGGGAAGGAAGTCAGAGGTTTGTTTTGTGAAGCTCTGTTGTCAGAGCCAAACACATGTGAACTCCACACACATGGCAGCAGGTTTAGAAAATGGGAAGTCCTGAAACGTGGAAAAAATTTAATACAATTTTTATGTCAATACATTTTAAGTAAAGTATTTTTATGTCAATACATTTTAGGTGAAGTATTTTTATGCCACAAGTGTGTTACCAGCAATGGGGTTTTTTCATCCCACAGGAGATTTTTGTTTAAAGAAAGAAAATCAATAACCAGTGTTCAAGAAAATAAATTCCATTTTCAGCTTGGAAGTGATTTCCTTTTCTGCACTTCTCCAAAATCATATTTTGCTTCTCAGTCACCTTCAGAGAGTAATTTCTGAAAATAAATTTTATATTCCTGATGTTAAAAGCACAAACATATTCCAAGTACTTGGAAGAAATGAACCAGTACTGTGTGCCTTGACATGATCCTTACTGGTTTGTTTCAGGTGCTGTCAGCTATTTTAGCAGAGAATGAGTCACTGTGTGAAATGCAAATCCTGTTTCATTTCTCATTAGTCATGATTTTCACCCTGAAATTTATAAGATTTTAGCAAGTTGCTATATTATGCATTAGGTACTTAGGCTATTTGCTTCAGTAACGCAGCATCACTCTATCCCTTACGTTTAAGTGATTAAAACCCTCGGTGAAGCAAGAGAACATTAACAGTTCCCTTTTACTGCTGGGGGCCGTGTCACAGATCTCACTCCAAGAGATATTTAGGGTAGGTGCAAGCATTTCAGCAGGAGGACGTGCGGGACACGAGACTTCCAGGTGCCAGCGCAGCACCGAGACTGCTCCGGGCTGGCCTGGGGCGGCTCGGGGCCTTGGGGTCACTCTGCACATTTTCCAGTGCAGCCTCTCGAGGTGGATCTTGCCCACGCTGCTGAGTCACTTCTCAGCACGGAGTCTGCTTCGCTTCTCAGCAGGACGCCAAAACTGCTGCTGCAGTTCAACCCTGCCCAGCATCCAAAAAGCTTTACTCTAAAGCCAGCTTGGCAATAGCCACGCCGGGCTCAAAGCATTGCTTCGACTCTGGTACTGGCATATTTGACCAGTAAAACTGGTCCAGCTCCTCTCTTGACATTTGAATGGTTTTTGACTAAACACTTAATTTCCACTGAATCAAGAGCTTTTCAGAAAATAAACATTTTCAACATAAACATTTTGGAAAATCGAATTAAGTTATTTCACCTGAAGCTACTGTGGTGGTGACCTGTCATTGAACTGAACTGATATGCTTAATTCAAGATCAACAAGTGCAACAAATACAACCCTACACAAGCACCAGGGAATGTGGTACTTTGGGCAATTGAATTTGTGTACTAAACTAACTTAAGAATAACTAATTTCATTTAATAGAAAATAATTTTTCCTTGAATGGTAAATAGCGCCATTTCCTAATATATTTTTTAAAGTTTTTGTTCTATTAGGAAAAAAAAATTATTACTTTTCAATCAATTTGGGCTGAAATTTTTCACAGAAAAGAAACTGTACATCCTGGTAAACATTTTGAAAAGGAACTCAGGACTCCAATCCTACGAAAGTAGCTGAGATTATCGCCTGTGTTACTTCTGAAAATGGGAAGAAAGCTCCTGTCCACGTCAGACATTTTCTCTATGTTTACTGCTATTGAGTACCGTGTGGTACGCATTAAAACCAGTGCAAAGCCAACCACTAGAACCAGGTTTCGTGTCATACATCTGCTCTGAAATCTCTAATGACACTTCTTTGCTCAGGACCATCCTCTCTTAAGGACTGCAAGGAGCTGAGCTACTGGTCACGATTTCAGTCCCTTTTTAGAGACAAAGCCACGACATTCAGGGGTTGGACTGCACCACTTCCTCAGCAGACACGAGTCCTGTTCCAGTCTGGCCTTGATACAAATGGCATGAGCCACAGCAGCTTCCAAATACAAGATTTACTACAAATTAGGATCTGAATGGAATGGATCAAACAGCAGACAGAGAGGATTATGAGTCTGTGGCTATATTCTGACATATATTGGATTATCAGGATTTGCATTCATTAGGAAAGTTAGACTGGCGCTTGCATGAGCGTGATATATTGTGCAGTTCATGGAGGTCCTACAGGTAGCAGGAGAGGGGTAGTTACAAGCTGCCTTTTTCTGATGAGCAGCTGTAGGTTTTGCACACTTTGCACACTCTGGCATTGCTGGTGGTTTGTTCTGCCCAGCACGGCTCTGATCCTCCACGCACCCTCTGCTCCCAGAGGGCACTGATGGGTTTAACTGATGTAGGGGGCTCCCTGCACGGTACTTGGCAAAAACTAACCCTGTGGTAGCTAAAGGTTTTCATTAAATATATTGAGGGTCAAATCAGAGCCTCAGCTAAAATCCTGTGTAAAATACAATTCTTACTGAGGTGCATGGGTTGCACCACAGCAATGACAGGCAAGGCTGTAAAGTGGAGATGTGATCTGCACTCTGCTATAGGTAATCAGCGACTCAATAAATCAGAATCTATAGGAGAAGAGTCCTACTCTTTATCTATTAATTTGCTTTCTACGTATTTGGATAGACCACAAAAGCTACTTAAATGGCCCCTGAAGTCCTTGGCTGTAGGCATCTTTAAGTTTGACTTGCACATAACAGAATTCAACGTCTCCCAAGGACCTCAAATGCATTAGTCTTCAAATTAAATGCTGATGATGGTGATTTATAGCCTTGAAATCCTTTCACCCCCACTGGGGGTGGCATGGCAGGCAGGCAGACTCAAGAGTTCCTCAAAGAAACTTGAAGGGGTTCCTGAGGAGCAGCTGTGCTGAGTGTCCTGCCTGGGCTCTGGAGCAAGTGATGGTGCTGAAACAACTGAGATGTAACAGCACAGCGCAGGGGGGAAAGCAAGCCGGGGGAAAGCAGAGAAAACAGAAAACTGGAACCAAGTTCTGGGGAAGGATTAACACAGAGGATTATACTGCTAAATGCATTTTCAAGACAGGTGAATAATAAGCTCTTATTGGTGAAATGTTGCTCTTCTAGCCTTCAATATTTAAAGGATTTATGAAGGCTTATTATTAGGGACTGCACTAATGGAGTCTTCATGGGTCCACACTCCATCAGTCCATCTCCTTGTGTGGATGTTTTTACTTTCTTATCTTTCAAAGTTAGTAAAATAATAAAATAATAGAATCCCCATTTGCTTTACTGAGCTAAAAGAGTAATTAACTGTGGGAGCAAGAAGCAAGAAGAAACCTTAAGCTTAAGCTCTTTGATTGCAGAGAGAAGCAGGACTATTATCAGCATTAATATAGAGAAATCAGAAACCTCAATATGAAGGTATTAAAAATGCACACAATACTCATCAACAGGTTTACCATAATTATGTAGTAGAAGCTAATTCAGCCAGCTGTGCTTTCAGACTTCCCGGGTGATGTATCTCCCAGCTCATGAAATACAGACTGATGCTGTGAATCCTGACTGACAGCTTCATTTGAGTAATTTGCCACAGCACACTGACATTCTATTAAAGCTCACTAGAAGACACATTGACATTAGTGGGGGAGACTCTTGCTTTCAGCAGGCACTGGATAAAGTAATAGGTGTTATTTCTGATAAGATGGTGGGAGACCCTGTAAAATCCACAGGAGCAGCTTCCAAATTTCCAGTAAATGAAAATGAGTGGGAGTTGTGCACCTGAGCCTCCCTTTGTGCTTTTGAATGCTCTTCTTCCTTATTACACTAAACACTTGCCTGCATGGAATGTCAGGAGAGAAGCATGCAGGATGCTTCACCTCTGCTCTGATACGTCTGCCCCAGGTAACTTTGCTCTCTCTTGTTCCCTTCACTTTCCTACTCTAGTTTCCCTTCTCAGTCAACAATTTTCCCCAGTCCCTCCTCCCACCTTAACCTCTCTATGGAGCTATTTCCTACTGTTTCCACCAGCGGATCCAGGAGCTATTGCCCTGCTAAGCAAGATAAAGTTTCTCTCTCACTGTGATTCTCACTTCCCAAACTCTCCTTCCCAGTCTGTTCAGCTCTCAGGATGTGGTATTGTCTGTTCTGATTTTGAGTCAGGAAGTGAATCCCTGAGAGCAAAGGAGACGGGCTCTTATCCAGTGCTTTGTCCACCCACACATCAGCCTAGAGCACCTCAGAAAAAACATTACAGGGAAGAGGCTTGGGGTCCCCTGGTCCCGGGCAGGAATTTGCAGAGATGGTGCACCTTTACTCTGCTCGCCTGTAAGAGTCATGAAAGCCTGGAGCAGAGTATCAAGGCACTCAGCAAGCCACGGGGGCTCTTCAGCCTCTCCCGAGTTTGGCTGCTTGTGCTGCAAGCCAGCTTGGATGTGGTGCAGCTGGGCAGCTTCGGGTCTGACTGACATGTGCAGACAAGGAGGGGAGGACTTGACAGGAGGAAACAGAACAACACAGTCTGGGCTACATACAAACCCAAGAATCTGTCATAGTTTTCCATTCCTATTTGGATCACATTTCTGTTTACAACTGTTACAAGGTACTGCAACTTTTTATGCTTTTTCTTTATAGAGTTATTGGCCAGACTCACCTTTTGTTCCCTTTTATAATGCAGATATGTGGTCCTGACCTGTACATTCTCCATCTCCTTGTGGCTAACAGTGATGCTGAAGTGCCGCGGTTCCTTTCATTTAAACCAAACTCAAGGCAGAACTTAATCCCTGAACCAGACCCAAAGGCCACTGAAATCGGAAGAAATATTCTGATTAATCCCAGAGAGATCTGAATCAGTCTAGGAAAGAACACTTGCCATAGAAGCTAGCATAGGATTGACTCCCTTATCAAAAAGGCACTCCAAAGCACATTTGTTATTAATTCTGCTTCTTCCTTAATCCCACCCTAAATAGTTCCAGCTTCACTTCGTTCTCTCCTTGAAAAGTTAAAACTTCCAGAGATTTTGAAGACACCCTTTGTCAAAGGATTACTGGAGGCACCAGTGGAAATTTAGGCATCATTAATTAGACCAGGAGAATGAATTCCTATAAAAATTGCCCATCTGTGAGCGCTAATTTAGCAGCGAGTAGTTATTCTTCTCTGCTGGAAAGGTAGATCGAAAGCAAGCTGAGAAAATAAAAGACACAAGAAAATAAGACAGGAAAAACAGTATGAAGCTTATCAGTAGAAAATGTTAATTACATTTTAAAGCCCTTAGTCACCTAAGCTCCTGTGTACAATAGAAATAGAACAGTCCAAATTATCTCTGCATTTTCTTTAAGAACTGTGATTACAGTTCTATTTGTTACTTTTCTCTCATTACCTTTAACTAGAGAAATATCAAGCACCTCTAATTTCTGGATATTGTTTTGTCCCTTTTTACCTAATGTCTCGTGTGTGCATTCCAATGAACACCCACCCAGAGGTGTGTGCAGCCATGTGAAGCGTGGAACCAGACGACTGCAAGCCACTGGTGGCTGTTCAGCACTGGCCAAAAGAGCTCCCACCAAAGTCTCAGGCTCCAGGATATCAGCCATGAATCCTACAGTCACACCTTCCCCAAGACATCACTGCAGACTCCTGCAGAGCAGAGGCTGGCAAGGGGCACAGGGGGCTGAGCCAAAATATCCCTTCAGAACACAGTGGACTTCATTACTGCTGTGGGTTTCATTGACAGACACACACTGTCTGCCCAGGAGAGTGAAAAGAGGTCTCAGCATCATCTCTCTCTCTCTGGCTTAATCCACTTGTGTGGGCAGAGTTGCTGGACCTCAAGAAGCTAACACCCATTTGACGATTCCTTACGACAGCCTCAGCAATGGATATTTCCATGGCAGTGGACAGAAGCGTTGCACGTGTGCACTGAGTGAAACCAAGGGCCCTTCTGCCATAGGCTGCTGCAAGGATGTTGCATGAAATATTAAAAAAGAAACCTTCATGCCTGGGGTCCTTACTGGGTCACCTCAGCCTTCAGCTATCCTGCCAGCTCAGTCCCGTCCTTGGGATGTAATTAAATAAGAGCAAAATGGTATGAACCTGCTAATGGCTTCACATTGCCCACAAGGAAATCGCTGGAGTACCCTGGGATGCCTGCTCTGATCAGAAATAGCACGGCCTTGATGGAGGCACTTCATTTGGCACAGAGGCTGACAGGGTATGAGCACTGGAACTGAACAGCATTACAGGGAAACCACCCCAGAATACGCTGCTGCAAAGATTAGTGAAGGGTAAAAGGATCGCAGACTACACACCCACTCCCTCCCAAAAGAGCTACAGTCAGTCTGATCAGGCTGGCTGGTGTGCTGAGCTGAGTGCAGTTACCTGGGGATGAACCAACAGGACCCAGAGCACGGACACAGCTTCAGGGGTGGAAACTACAGTTTGTTCCATCAGCACAGTTTGACATATGCTGTGAAGCCACTTTTTAAGTCAAGCTCTAAATATTTGAAAGTTAGTAGAAAAATCTCTCCTTAGGCAAGATTATTCAACCTCTGCCTGTCTGCATCTTAGTCACAGGATCTCCTCTCTCCTCAGGCCAAGGTTCACTGCTTCCTTTCTGTTTCAAACCTCCGTGGAAATCCCTATCGAGTACTGACTGCATGAAGCTGCAGTTTATCCTTAACCTGCACATGACTTCTGTCCCTCATCTCCAGCATATGATCAGATGTGTTCAGCCCGAGCAGCTGCTCCCCAGAGCCCTGTGCTCCTGCCGTGCTGCTGAACCAGCACCGCCACTGGTGCCCAATCCCCAGCCAGATGGTTCCCCCCCTACATTTGTCATTCAGCTGTCCCTTTTCCTGACAGCCACAACTGGTTTTCTGGGCTGTTAATGGTGGAATTTAGTAATAAAGTGCATGTTATTTGATTCTGAACAGGCAATTAGACTTCCTCATTTCGTTTTTAGGGCTTTAACTGCCTGACTTGACACTAATGTGAATCAACCAGCATCCCACTCTGCCATGCCACTACCATTAATGCCAGTGCAATGTGCACAATAATGTTGATATAATATATCACTGGCAGCTCATCTCCATATCATTCACCTTTTTTTTTTGCCCCAAATTGGTCTTATGGTAGGATCACACATTCCGAAATTAACACCTTCTTTCCATGGTTACTAATGAGTCTGCTGATACCACTTCTTCAGGCTGCCTCTATAATAATAAAGTCTTGTGGGTATATCCAGCTCCAACTGCTTTAATTAAGACACAGATGTCACTGACTTTCACTTAACACTTAACAGACACACAGTCCCCTGGATGATAAGTGAGGAAGGAAAATGCTTTGTCTTTTGATTCTTTCTTCATTGTGCGTGGCAGGACTCTGGGAAATGTCTTGGACTGATAACTGAAACAGCAGCACCTGGGTCAGCCTTGGGCTTTTTTAAAGAAAAATGAGGCTAAGGTAGAACACAGTGGATTTCTGGAGGCAAAAAATTGTTTACAGAGAAGATTTACACAAGTCAGAGGAGAAGACAACACTCACACTCAACAAGACTTGTCAGGTTCACCTGTGGCACTTTCTGCAGCTTCACCAGAAATGAGAAACAGCCAGTTGTGCTCATTGCATGTTTCAAGGACAGTCTGCTCCAGAACCCAGCAAAGCAGAGGATCTTATTTAGCTTCCATGAAGTCATGGAATGGTTTGGATTGCACGAGATCTTACAGATTATCTCATTCCAACCCCTCTGCCATGGCCAGGGACACCTTCCTCTGGACCAGGTTGCTCAAAGCTCTGTCCAGCCTGGCCTTGGACACTTCCAGGGACGGGGCATCTCCCTCAGCCTGCTGGCCATGCTTCTTTTCATGCGGCCCGAGATATGATTGGTTCTCTGGGCTGCAAGCACACATTGCCAGCACATGTCCAGCCTCTCATCCACCTTCAAGGGTAAAACTGCTCTTCTAGTGATAGTGTAGTAACTGGCTGATAAAAGCAAAGAGGCTCCAGACAATCCCAAAGGACCAAACTGAGATGGTGTCTTCCTAAAGCATTTTCCAGGCAGTTGAAAGAATGCAGATTTCCACACCCCAGGAAAGTTTACTGCCTTCTCTGGAGAGTGCTAAGCCTTTTTGGTATAACTTTTATTCCAATCTCAAGCTAATTCTGAAGATCAGTGTTTTTGCTGTCGGACGATATGGAATGGCAGAGATGTTTAACTTTTTTTCTTCAGATCTTCAAAGGATGAGACATCCTGAATTACCCATTGGCTTTATTTCCTCTCTTCCATTGCCTCCACCAGGGGCGAAAAAACCCCAACCCAAAACACCAAAAATGTGTTCCACATTATCACAGCCCTTTGTGTCCATGCTACAGTCTCTTAATCAGACCAGCCAACCCGTTGTTACACACTTGCAGGAAGTGACTCCTGGTAAAGAAAAAGCTTCACTTTCATAAATAATCCTATTTTAAGGGGCAAATCATCACATCTGGACTTAAGACAGTAACTGACAGGGGCTATAAACAGGAAAATAAAAGATTTTGTGGCCTTTCTATCCTTAGGCAGGATAAATCCTTCCAATTACACAAGATCCTGGCTAAAGTCATTACTTGCTGTTCAGGAGTCTTACAGCATTTTTCATTCTTTGCTAAATTTATCACACTAAATCCCTTCCCTATGATCAAAGTCTTCTGGGATACAGAAGCTGAAAGATATAAAAGTGCTTTGATCCAAGGGGACTCTGATGAAAACAGGCTTCAGGAGTACAACCTCTTAATTGTTACCATAACTCGGCATGATACTATCTCAATGTCATCAGCAACAAAAGACTTCTCAACAGGAAATACTGATTTAGGGGATCCACCCATTATCTCATATGCATTCACAGGGCTGCTGAGAAGGGCAGCCTCGTTCAGAGGTTCCTCAAAATAATTAATTTTCAAACTACAGATTCCTCTGGATTCCATCTCACCACCTTGACCAGAGAGTAAAAAACACCTGCATGGCAATACTTCACATTTTAAACAGTAAGGCTCACTTCCCAGTGGAGGTCCCACTCAAAAACCAATTATGTCAATTGGAAACAACAGAGGAGTTAATGTATTTTTTTTCCCCCGGTGTCCTAGAAACATTCAAGGAGTCAGCTGAGGGGAGAGAGTAGCAATCAACAATATAAAAATCAGCGTGTCAGTCCAAGATACTTGTCTCTCAATGACTTGCATAGCCAGACAATATATTCAATACCAAACTCAAAATGGTAATTCGGACAGGCATTCCTCAGTTGTGCTATTGCTTTTCCCTTGCATCCCTGGCATTTTTTAACAGATATTTTAATTATCTGGATTTTGCAGGACTTCGTACATTTCTGTCTACTTGCAGTTCCCTACATTCTATCTAATAAGCAAAACATGTTCAACCACATTTTAACTAAGTTCTCAGGCCAGTAATCAATGAGAAATCTCTAGTTTTTCACTGTACCATATATCCAAAGTATGAGCCAAATGTAGCAAGGGCTGGAAGCATCACTGCTGTCACCCAGGCAGCACCCAGTACCAGAATGGATGTTACTTCAGGAGTGTGCTGGCATGTATTTGAAAAAATGCTCTAGAAAGTGTGACCTTCAACGTCCATCAGGTAAAGAGTCTAGAAAGTGCCAGGTTTTCAGATCCCAAAAGTATCTTCTAATTGCGTTGAGGCCCATTTCTCTACCACAAAGCCCAGGGGCCTGTGACTGTGCAATAACCTGAAGTCAGCAGATGCTGCTGGATCTTGCCGGGTAATTTTTTCCCTTTTACATTAAAAATAGAATACGATTTTTTTTCTTACACATTCTGGTACTATTTCAGCCAAATAATTCTTACCATTTGGAATGCAGCCTCATGTGACAGGCTCATTAGCCTGACAGCAAAGCCAGCAAGTTCAGAATAGCACAGTGGAGCACGTGTTGCTTTTCTCTGCAGATGCTTCAAAAAGTAAGTGATGAGAGCCCAAATCCTGACCCCAGCATGCATCCAAAATTAACTAAAGAAATCTTTCTCAAAAACAGAAGCTCTTGTATAGCCTCCATTCTAGGATTAGAGCATAGCAGCAGATCAGTAATTTCCTCCCTTTTTGTTCTTGGTTACAGAGGAGCCCAAAAAAAGCCCAGCAAAGGCTCAGAACACCTTTTCTCCTCAGCACCCACCTGTGGGACTCCTGTGCACGTCCCTTCTGCTGCCACGTGGCTCCCCAGCAGAAGGGCATTTTTACATTTAAATTGTGGAACACGCTGCCACTGAACTCGGGCTGTGTTTGTCTCCTTGCACAGTTTATCTCACAGGATCCCTGCACATGGTCACGTATTGCCAATCTGCAGCTGCCAATAATAAGCTCTATTTGGAGCATCAGTAACACACAACTATAGCAAAATTCTCACCTTTTTGTAGGAGGAGGCTGCTGTTAAACACGGACTCTGCATAATGCAATGTGGTGTGTATTCCAGTACAAAAATAATCACTGCGATTTAGCTTCTGTGCTCTCTACCCAGAGATCTATGGCTTCTTATCTATTACACCTTTATTATAAAACAAACTATTTTCATTCTGACTGGCTTCCTCCACAAGGCATTCTATTTATGAGGCGGTTTCAGACTTATAACTTAATCATATGAACAGATTTTGCCAATTTATGCTCAAGCCCCCTGACAATATACTTTTAGATTGGAGCTTTAAACAGCTCCAAGCAATGTTTATCCTGACAATGAAGAGTTTAAGCCACGCACAATTTATTTTTATCTTACTTGTATAACAAGGGCAGGTAAAGGGGATGCAAACCGTTTTCACATTAATTATAAATACTGAATTACACACACAAGGCTGCATCTTCATCTTTCCAGGGTCCCAAGATCTCCCTCTGTGCTTGTAATCCAGAAACTTTAGCTTGCTTTATGTTGCTTCAAACCAATCTTATGAAACTAATCTTTCCTGCTTTCTTCCCTTATATAGCCTCCAATCACTCAAGCAAAATTGTTTTCTTTTAGTTTATACTTCATCATTTACTGTATTTTGATAAAGCCTATTGGGCTTAAGTTCTATAAGTAGGATATATTATCTAACCTTACCAGGCCCTTTTCCTCAGACTATTTCATACTGAAAAGAAAAATTCTAGTTTAAGCACTTATTTCAGGAAGCTTAAATACAGGTATATTATGCAATAATAAAAAAATGTATCTTAAGAGTTTTATGTTGGACACATACTCAAAGCATTTATTCACTTTTGTTAAAATCCTAGCAATTTAGTATTTCTGATTGCACCAGCTTCATTCAAACACGAGCTCTTCCTCTTCAAAAGCACCAGAGAAGGTCACATACGGCATGCATTTCACACTGCACCCTCACCCGTGTGCTCACTGGCTCTGGCACCGGGAATATGTGGTATGATGGCTTTGAAAGCCCAAGGCTCTCCAACAGGCCATTTTCACACCTTCTCCGGCACACTGGGAAGTTCATCAACACACATTCACACCTGTGTCTTCTACACACTGGAAAGGTTCGACATTTGGGCAATTTCTCTTGACACTGGTACAACTATTTTTTTAAATCATACCCTCTGCAATTTAGTGTCCAAACTTTACCATCAGATGATTGCTTTCACAGAGTTCTTGGTGAAACTCTAGATGGTTCATGGCACAGTAATTTCTGCTTGTTAATATTCTACTCCCTTCTAGAAACCAGACAGTGTTTTAAAAAGAAATTGGTAGACCAATTTATAAATTCATGAATTAAAGCAAATCTTATTCTTTGGTGTATGGGAAATAAAAGCAGCTGGCTAAAATCAAAGCCTTAATTTCGTATGTTTCCTCGCTGTACATCTACCCATTGCATTATCCAGGCAACGCTTGTCTTGTTACAGGCAGGGTCAGAATGAGCTGGAAACCGCGGTGGGATCAGCTGCATGGCAGGAGAGCAGCTGTCACTTCAGCAGAAGTCCCCTTTGTGATGACACAGCACTTGAGTAGCTATGGAAACTGGGGTGTAAATGTCAGCCAGCCTTTACTGATTAGTAACTGCTGGATTCTGTCATCAGTGACAGGAATGTGATAATGTACCAGTTTATCTTAGATTCCCCATAAAAGATCAAAAGTCCATGGATTCTGATATTAGCTCATCAGTAAATCGTTATGACAGTCATACTAGGAAAAAAAAAAATCCCACAAGCTTGCACACAGGATAAGCAAGATGGATTTCCTGAAATTGCTGTTTCAGTGAAAAAAAAAAATACAAGCAGTGAAGGGGATCTGACCTAAAGACACATAACATTCAGTTTCTCTAACAAAGCCTTTGTTTTTCTCGCTTAACAGCACTGCATATAATTCCAACTTCACTCTCCTTTTAAGATGAAGAGTGATGAATAATCACAGCGAGAAAAGAACAAATATATTCAGAGCCATTTCGGCCACTTAAAGCCCAGAATTTTGCCCCAGCTGTTTGCTTTCAGCAAATATTTATGAGCACTATATTTTCTTCAGACAACTGCTTCTTGAAAGCAAAGCCTGGGACTGTATCTGAGACTCATTTAAACAGCAAACTGGATTTGTCTGGGGAAATTTAGGCAGAAATAATTTACAAAATATATATTGCAAACAGGGCTGCAAAACAGTGGCATTAGTTAGCCCATGCCCAGAGGCATAAGGAGCTTAAGGCCATCTGAAATTGAAAGTGATCTTGTGTAATAGGTGATTGTAATCTCATTTTTGAGACGGAGCAATGAGTTCCACACATCTAATTTACTAGAGCCAGCTCAAGAATTTGGAGAAGCATCACCAAGTCTTTGGAGATGCTTTCTCCTTCTCCAAATAAGGGATTTACTGGGACTGTTGTGCCAGGGAATTGCTCCCACCCTTGGGGCACAGCAGGGTGGGAACAGCTTGCCATTAGCTGCTCCCCTGCCCTCCTCAGCAGCAGCAAGTGCAGCAACGGATTGCCAGGAGGAGAGAGCTGATGGGGTCCTGTCTGCCCATCTGCAGGAAATTTGCTGCTCTAGACAACAGCCCACTGTGCTTTAAAGCTAAATATCATCCTGCGAGGAATAGCATTTATTGCAGAAGGCAGATGGGGTGAAATACCAGGTCAGATACTTGCCACTCACCCACATCTGCCATCAACACCCAGGTTTGCATACGTGAGTCACTGTACCAAAAAACCTTAAAATCAGGCGTCTCCTCCCAGACATTTGTATACTGGACACTAGACTGAGATTTAGAAATTAGTTTACTGTCAGTCCTCAGAACAGCAACATGAGGTGGGCGTGCAGAGGGTCCCGGCCCCACACAGCAGTGGTGTGAGCAGCTCCTTGCCCCAGCCAAGGTGGCAGGCAGGCCTTGCTCATCCTCTGCCACTGCCTGGGCAGAAGCGATGAAGCCGCAGAATGTGCCAGTTTGGTGCTGATATTTTCATTATTATCAAAAAGCGTGTACAGAGCAGCCACAGGCCATGTCTCCCCAGCACCGGGCTGCAGCTGCTCTGAAGTACAGAGCTGGCTCGGCCCAGAGGAAGGACCAAAAGGCTGAACTACGACGTG
Source organism: Rhagologus leucostigma (assembly GCA_013397725.1). Lineage (NCBI taxonomy): Eukaryota > Metazoa > Chordata > Aves > Passeriformes > Rhagologus > Rhagologus leucostigma. The sequence continues at coordinate 571,661 of VZTD01002079.1, read as the reverse complement.
CTCTGGGTTTGCCACTCGGAATTCCTGCATCGCATATTGAAAGGCAACAGTCAGGAACAACTGCTCCCTCTCATCTGACAAAAGCCAAAGCTGTGCAGGGAGAAACACAAACGGGTTTCCACCACACCAGCTGTGCAAAAGCTTTGCTCCCTGGCATGGCTGCTAAGAGCCCTACAAGTACTGTCATTATCCCTGCACACAAGCTCTTTGTTGGCATCTTGTCAGTTTTGGACACCATGCCCACAGTAGTTTTTTAAAATTTTGTTGTGGATCAAGAGTGAAGGAATTGTTCGATATCATCATTAACAAATCATCGATCTGGTTATCCGCCTTTCTATTTCATTTCAAATTTACAGTCTCTTTACTGCTTCTGTGACAAGAATAGATTTTCAGATGATTTCAGAAGTAGTTAGGGTGACATTATGACTCAATGCACGTGATCAAATGTCTCTCTGAATAAGTCTGTTGGATTAATGAAGCCGTTTGATGAATTAAATGATATTCCAGCAAAGAGCAGATGATGGTATTTCAAAATGGCAAAGATTTTTTTCGCACATTCTGGTGTTTTCAGTGTCATTCAGTATTAGAGACAAATTCCAATTATGAGAGGATTTGAAAGTTCAAACACAAGGCTTCTCTGATCATTTGTGGGACTTGTGCCTTAGGGCTGCTTTCTGCAGTCACAGCTGAGAAGACAAAGATATAGGGCAGGTCAGCCAGCACAGCCTTAATCCACGCATAAACCAGGGCCAACACATGGAGAAAAACCAATAAACTTAGCAAATTATTCTATAAAAAGGAAGACAAGATACAGATTCTACATCTCATTCACAATTGCTCCTAGAAGCAGCTCCTGAATGGAGCAGCTCTGAGCATAAGCTGTATCACACTGATAAGATTTGAACTTTGACTCTTCTGCAGGGCTGGAGGAGGCAGGTGAGCTATGCTGGGTTTGAGAAGCTTTTTTACCATTTCTTCTCAGCAATTTCCATAGACATATGCTGACAAACAGCTTTCAACTCTAAATACCTCTTTCTAGCTTTTATATTTTCCCCTTAAAAATGTAAAAAAACAACTAGAGACTGCACTCTAACAAGAAAAGACCAGATCACAATCTTAACACTTCGATAATTTAATGCTGAGTAGCTCCAAGAACAGCCAAATCAAATGCGTTCCATAATCCTTAGCTTACTTTGCCAACATCAAGCTATATATATTACCATAAGTGCTGGCCCCTCAGATTCACTTTCATGTTTTGGATAGGATTTCTTTCTTATGAAATTAAATCTCCAGAGTTGCACTGTCCCAAATGTGTTGGCTGTGTTATTTACACTATCTCATCAAAGCACTTTACTACCACACGAAACGTATTTCCAAGATAGAATTTGAGACTAGCCCCATCAGATGTCCTTAAAAACACAGTCACAACAGTTTGAGCAAGCCTAGGCTACCTACAGGACTTTTAGTAATTCCTATAACCATAAAGTTTGGGAAGATAAGACTGCATTTCAGGTCTGCTACAGAGGAACTCAGGCTCCTTTTGCATTTTTCTCCCCACGTAAGCAGACACCGCTCTCTCAAAAATAAGCCAGACACAAACCTGGCTCACACAACTAAAGTCTACTGTTTTTACAGGTGAAAACACACACAAATATTGAGATAAAACTCGCAAGGTCCTGAAGCTTGTCCTCACTGTGTTGCCCTGGCTGAGGGTGAAAAATGAAACCTGTCAGCACCAAGGAGCAGTGGGGAGCCAGCATGCAAAACTTCTGCCTTCTTTATACAGCACTATCCCCAAAATTAAAGAATTTAATCCTCAGCAAAGAAAACAGAAGTGAGGGATCTTAATGTTTGGTTAAATGGGAAGAGGAAATTCCCCACGCTCACACAGATTTGTATCTTTATACCTCCAAGTACACGTTTTAGAGACATGATCAACTTTGCCTTAGTACTGAAAAAAATCCCAACACTCGAAGTGATGCTTCAAGGCTGAAATCAGGAGAGACAGAATGACGAGACCAGACAGCTCCTTGAGTTTAAACTGTTTTCTGAAACCCAGAGCACGCAACACAGAGTAATCAAATGAGTTATTGACCTACGTGGTAGGTTTTGGAAGAGTTTGTGTAGAAGTTCCTTGCACAGAGTAATTCAGTTAGCCTTTAACTCTTCTCCTACTGAGACAATCGAACAGAGTTGGGACTGTGATCTCCCATCTTCATGGGAGACAAGCTTTTCCATGTACACCTTCCTCTAAATTCTGCATTCTTTGTAACACTGTCTGGAGAATATCAAGGAAGAGTTTCATTAATCAAATCACTGGAAACTCATGGTGAATTTTTTTCAAAACAAGCCATAAACTTTTGGAATTCAATAAATTGATTGTGCTCTTTAACTTCCTTTCCTCCCTGTTTTAGCATTTGAAGCACTGTTTTCTTTTGTATCTGGCTATGTTAGACTAATCAATAAGAAATTATACTTTTGCTTTTTTACATTCCAACAACATATTTCTCACTCATTCATATTGATTGCAAAGCAAAACCAGAGAAAACTAATGGAAATTTCTTACCGTGTTCTTAATGCTGCCATCTAGTACTGGAGAACTGCACTGTCAATGCTACCTTCATTTGCAGAGAGCATTATTTTTAAGTGTGTACATCTGGAGTTGTGTGAAGATATTTGTTGTCAGTAAAATTAAATATTATATTAATTTTACTTGAAGCCACTTTCTCAATTAAGACTAAGAACCAGGGTGCTATTTGATTACCCCAAGGGATGAGTGACCAGCTGTGACTGCTTACTGCTGCTTACCTGTGGGTGAGATGCATCTTATCTCCTCTTTTAACTATAAGTCACAAAAAAATTACAGTTTTTTCCCCCTTAAACAGTGCTCAGCTGTTTGTCTTTTCCCTGCAACTATACATCTTTTACACATGTGAAGACACCTTTGCACTTCCAGTGAGGAACAAAACTCCTACCGCAGCAGGAGGCATGTCACCCTCCTTTGAAGGAAGCCTACAGCACCTCCTCTTAATATTTGCTAGGAAAAAAAAAACCTGCAGAGAAACACTGTCAAATCTTTTCATTTCTTCCCTTTCCTAGACTCCATTTCTTTTTAATCTACTTTTTGGGGAGGCACTTGCAAGTTAAGGAAAAATGCTATGTCTAATTATGCAGCCAAGACACCAGCAGGCAACAAGAGCCTGCTAGATAAATAATGGCATTTCTGTTCAGTGCTAGTAATGTACCATTGGAAAACGCTGTCGGTGGAGAGCGGAAGATGGGAGTGGGTGAGATGACAGCCAAAGCATATTTTTTGAATGGTTTCCCCAGCAATTAATACATTGTCAAGTTAAGACTGTCCCCCTGAAAGGCTGCACCAAGCTAGAGAATTAAAATTTGAATGGCTTCATTCACATTAACATTACAGAGCAGAATTCATCCAGGGAAAAGGAGAAAATAATGAAAGCGACTGTTTTTTTTCCCATCATCATCACTTCAGGCTTTTTTATAAAAATAAATGTCTCAAAAATAAGTCGGAAAAAATAGCAACAGCAAATTTGCATCCCAGAGAAAAGTTAACATTTCTACTTGGCTAATTCATCACTGAATAATGAAATGCTGACAACAGTGACAGAGCATTTAAAAAGTTTAACTTGCACATGCACCAGCTCAGATTTCCAATTGAGCTGAGGATACCAAACGCTTTTGGAAATCCTCGTGTCCTTTATTTAGGGCTAATTTGGAGCTCAGCTCTTGGAAGTGCAAACCTGGTTATGGACCATCAGCAAAGTCCAACACTGATTTCTTTTCCAAGCTTATTTCTACAGAGTGAACAGAGTCAAGGAAAAAAAAAACCAAAAGGGAAAAGGAATTTCCTTCCTGTAAAAAATGCACTGAGTAACAAATTCATCACCTTGCCACTTACGTTTCCTCCTATCAAATGTCTCCTACATACAACACAAAGGGAAAGTCACCTAAATACCACGAAGGTTTAAATCAGTGCAGTGAGAGCAATATGAAAATCAGTATGACAGTCCACTGCCTATATCAAAACAAGGTATGAACGGCACAAAAGAATTTGAAATATGGTGAAAGTAGCATGTTAAATATGATTACTGCAGATAGGGAATTTTCTGTAAAATTCTACAGTCACCTGGGAAGTTCTGCCTGGAAGAACATGACTGCTATTAGCAAGCCAAAGTATACTTGGACAAAGCTTTCAAACACAAAATAATGATTAAATCTTAGGGGGCAAAATTACAAGTTGCTTTGAAAAAATTTTTACAAAAAGAGTAGGGGGATAAAGAATTTACAAATAACATGTATGCTTTGCTACTCTAGGAGGGAAGTAGTGAGAGCCTCCTCTAGCAAAAGTCACACAGTTAAGACAAAGGCACAGACAACCCGAGGGGTAAGAGCCATAAGAGTGTATGACAGTGGTCACAAAACAAGAAATATATCCTTTATTTTCCTTGTGTTCTCTGTCCTTGGAGGCCAACCAAAAAGTCACTTTTAGTTATCTGAAGACGCAGACATTGATGTACCAAGACCGAGCAGACGAGGCAGTAGCTCCCATCAACTCGGCGGCCTTGAGCCAGGCACCAGAGCTCGTGACCAGCCTGACCTCTCCTCCCTGTAAAGCTCAAACGACAATGCAAAGTCTGGCAAAATGTTGTCATCCATGCAGCACAACAGACTTCCAGACTTTTTGCTTCCCTGTTTATTGTAGCTCAGTGTTGAGGAGTCCTGAATGTCCCTCAGGCTGCTCGGACTGCGTTCAGGCACATTGATGTAACAGCAGCTTCTACGAGTGCTGGTGAAGTTTTTCAATCCTTCTGCTCCACCTCGGGGCCGCTTGGCTAAAGCCAACTACTTCCTCAGCAGGTCCAAAGGAACCCGTACTGCTTAGGAGGCACACAGTTCTCCCCAGTGGCCTAAATCATTCTTAACCAGTGTTTTGCCTCTTTATTTACAGCTGTGCTTGGCAAAGTTCTTCGGCAATGAGCATGAAAGCACCTGAACAATTGCAATGACATGCAGTGATTGCACGCACACTAATATTTCACCGCAGCATTATTTTGTCCCACTAAGCAAATGAAATTGTGGCAAGCTGTTATAAAAAATCTCCAGAGCTCATACCTGCCTCTGGAACTACCACATTATTCATCCCTGAGCAGTCCCAGGCAGTGGTCAGCACAGGGCCACCTTTCTTTGCTGTGAGGAGGTTTAGACACCTCTCTCCCCCCATAAACCTCTGATGGTTGCCGAGATGATTTTTTAAAACAGGCACGCATGGAGAAAACCTTCACTTATGGAAAGTCTTTAAGAGATGATAGACAGGAGAAGTGGAGTTCCTGTTCTGAATATTCCACAACAACGATCAGAACAGCATGCAACCAGCTAAAAATAACTCACATAACCAGACAGCATGCACTTTTTTTTAGCCTGTGGAAAAGAACAAATCTGAGGAAGCTGTCCTGCTCAACGTGCTCTGAAGTAACCAGTTGTTTGCCATGGAATTGCTGTCAGTAAGATTCACGCCCAGCCCAGTTTAGGGCATTAGGGTTTCTGCTCTGTACTCAACCTGACCTAAACACAGAGGGTCTAAGCCCAACATCCAGCATTTCTCTCTCGTACCAGGGAGTCCCTCACGCTTCTCTTGATGAGCGCTGCACCGGGGGCAGAAGAAAGGACCGGTGTGCTGGTTTGCTCAGGAGCCAGATCAGCCCTTCCTGCGGCACAAGAGCCTCAGCCACAAGACACTGAACTGGCAGCTGTTCACAAAGATAGCAACGCTTGGTCCCAAACCATAGGACACATCCCAGATGTCTCTGGGGAACCAGACCTTGCTGTAAGAAATGTTTTTAACCCACTGCTGTAATAGTATTCTGCAGTTAATTTGATTTCCTTTAATATTAATTTACTCTACACATATTTTTATGCTTTTCCTGGTAAGACTTCTCTAAAGCAGAAAATTTAATTGTTAGAGCAATATATTGGCATGACCATAGTTGCAGTCCATGTGCAAGTGATTATAATTAAGCCTATAACCACAATTATGGTTATAATAACTGTATTTCATGAAAACCAGTAACAGATTACTAATGCTAAGGCCTTTTGTGGTGGTTCAAACGATGCAATTTTTAACTTAGCAAGTATTTCATATTTGGTATAAAGCTTTTCTAACTCCGTATCGCTAAGAAACATGCAATATTTTTATTAACATTAATGTTTACTACAGACATTATCATTTTACAATTACCACTGTTGAAAGTTTACCTGCTTGGTCTGGTTGCACTGGTTGAACAAAAGGTGTAACTTCACTGTGTGAACATTATATTTTTTACATCCTTAGAGCACTGTGACTGCAATACCATTGCTATTGATTTAAAACACTGCTATTGCAGTCGTGAGCAGAATTCAACCCAGCCTGCATCCCATTGTGAATGATGCCATAAAAGCACATAAAAAATGACATTCCCTTCTTCAATCTCTTTTTATGATTAAAAATGGGCTTTAGTTTGGACCACTGGATTCTGAAAACCACCCTGGACTGACAGAATCATTTTAAATAAGGCCTTGTCAACAGCTTCATTTCTTTCCAACCAGGTGTGCTAGAACTTACACCATCTTGAGACAAACATTATGTCATCACTTGAAAAAAATAAATGGTCCTTCAGACATTCAGCACCTAAACCATGTATGACTTGAAAATACAAAATCATCCCCTGAAGTTCCACTGGTTTCTTCCAATTCAGATTAAAAAGCACTTATGTAATACGAGAAGACAAGGAAATCACAGAAAAAATTGTTCTACCATCTTCTGGAATGGCTGTCAGACAGAGTTTAGCACAATGAATGATTCACAGGACACTGAAGTCAAAGTGCCCATAAACTTTTACAAGAGTGGAATTAGACCAGAACTTTGTGTTACAGAAAATGTCACCCTGTCCACTTAATATTCCCTCGGGAGCAGCACTATAATAAAAGAAGAAGAGAATTTAGCATACATGGCAAGGTATGTACAGCAAGTCTATTACTTCCAAGGATCTCCTATCATATTACAAAGATATTTCAGTATCATTATCCGTGGTAATGGGGAGGTTTCTGGCAGCCCCAGGAAAGGCTGGAGACTTGCTGAAGGTCACACAGGAAGTCAGCAGCAAGGTGGGAGCAGAGCATGTCCCAGGTCAGCTGCTGGAATGTGCCGATCCTCCTATCAAAATGGCACGATTGCTGCAAATGGGATTATCACCATCACCACGTTAGAGAGATAAATGAACCCTTGAAAGAATTAGAGCTGCTTAAATGGCCACACATCGTACAGCAACAGACTTCTTCTCATCACCTTTACAGAGGTAGAATCCGATTGTTATGGAGAGAAATGTATTTAATTCCACACTGGGAAGTGGGAAGGCAAAGTTGAGTGCTTTTACATGCAAATATGAAGAAAACTTATCAGCTAGCATTTCCAAAGCTGTTGTTGCATATGCAAGAGCCATGATGATATTTTCAATTCTGTGTTACTCATCTCTCCCACCTTAATTCTAGGTTGTTAGAAACTCCATGCAGGGGGAGGAGAGAGAAAGCTGTGAGCGCATACATTTTGCAAAATATCATCCCCAGGAATAGAGAATGCTTTTCAAAATTTGTCTGAGAATGAAATATGTCTTGCAAGATCACAATCAATCACTGAAAGTACTTGGATTTCATCTGGAAATCCAAGTGAACAGAGCCATGCTGCAAAAGCTTCCCACGAACAGTGTCCGCAACAGACCAGACCAGGAAGATCTGTGAGGATGCAAAACAAGTCACAATATGTTTCTTGAATTCCTTCCATCCATCTTTTGATGACATCTAACTCCAAACAGGGTAGCCAGATGTTGCACCACAAGTCTATCCTTGGGCTGAAAATTGAGCGCAACACAGCAAGGAGACGCGCTGCAGCAGCAGGCTTTTTTCCCTTTTCCTGTACAAAACCTGAAAAAAACCAGCAAACGGCTCCTCCCAGCACTCTGCTAGGAACACATCACTTCCATACGCTCCAAGATGAGACTGTACAATTTGGGTCCAATACAGTTGCTAAAAGTCAGTGGGCAGCTTCATATTGACTAAACTGCATAATCAGATCTGCAGTACACAATCTGTTCTTATCAGTTACCGTCCCTTGAATCAGAACAGCATGTCTAGAGCTGTGATGGCAGGAGGCTCAGAACCCCCGGAGCATACCCTAGACAACAGGGGGAAAAAATGCGTGAGTACACTCATAGTTAAGGATTGAATGGAAATGTGTCTCCAAAGCAAAATTCCAAAGGGAAGAGAGAGGAAAGCGACTGTAAGAGCATTTGCTGACGTGCTCATTGCCCAGATGACTCTGCCACGCTGAACCCCATTTCCTCAGAAACTTCAAGACACATCAGAACATGACACCATACAGGCACCAGGACTGGTGGGGTTGCATACTTTGTCACGTCAGGTATGAGACCTTCGTGTTGGCTAAATCTGTATTATACCCTTCTGGCCATACATCATTAACTCAAATAACTTTTGAATTGGAGTTGACTTCTAGGGGTAAATGAACCAAAACCTTCTCTTTTATTGCTTGTTAGAGCTCTTAGCAGATAAGAACTAAGAATTTTCTTTGCTGACAAGGTAGTACATCATTTCAAGATGAAGTGTAACACCGAATAACCACCATTACTGTTGCCGCTTTACAGTAATCTCTGCTTCCCTATAATTTTATTTATTGATGTAATTTTACAACAGTGTTGAATGTTCCATTTTGTTTTTCAAAGTTGGTTTTCTAGAGTAAGCATATTTTCTTAATTTCTTATTCAAAATTAGAGTATTTTTTAATACTTCCAATTAATGAAATGTGAACACTCCTCTGTAAAATTAAGACAAATAATAAAGCCACTAAACCATATGCCTTTGTCAGACGGATATGAACGTGTCCAGAATTACTCCAGTGAACTCGCTGGAGGATGTCTGCTTCTCTAAATTAGTAAAACTCAACACATGCTGCAATTGTATTCCTCAGAAAGTTAAACCTGTGGCTACTGAGAACACTTTATTAACAACAAAGATCCAGCCAAAGCTGTGTTTGGTAGCACATTTACATTTAGTTATCTTTACTGGTCCTTCATCAGTTTTACTTCCTTCTTCACAAGGTCTAAGAAAAGACTTGAAAAGCATGAGTCAGCCCTTCTGGATTTCAAGAATAAATGCTGTAAATGATGTGACGTGCCAGTACACTGTCGTTCAGGCAGTCTGATGCAACAGTAATTAAAGCATTATGAACCCGGAGTCCTGCGTTGCCAGTCCTGGCTGCGCTGAAAGGACGACAGCCGCGAGTTCCGCGCGGCGCTGCGACGCTCGGGGCACAGCGCACAAGAGACACAGGTTTGTGTGGAGCAACACAGTTAAATGCATCCGTTCATGGATAATGAACTTGTTTCTGCAATCATCTACACTCCGAGGCAGATGGGAAAAGTAAACTTTCATAAATACTTGAGACACTGGATTTTAAATTCAAGGAACTAGTCCTGAACTGCCGCACGTGAAGAGCAAACCAGAAATATCTGTTCAGAAGTTAATAAGGATTAAAACCCATTGTCCATCAGTAAATGTAAATGTAAGACCCTCTTTGGTTTCTTGTTCATGAGCATTTCTGTATGAAAAGACTTTAACCTCTTTACTCCCATCCAGGCAGGTAATTAGCAAACTGAGGATATGTGACCCAAAGGGAAGCCGGTGTGCAAATGACCATCAAAAACAATGGACTGTCCCGTCTCCTCCCAGCAAAAATACTTATATTAAGTATGAAACATGTAATGCACGTTCATAGGAACAACCAAGTAGAGTTTAAAGAGATGGGCAGACAAGGGAAAGCTTGTCAGGCAGGGCTATGAAACACAAATAAATTAGAGGAAGAAAGAAAATTAAATCACAATAGGCTTTGCTGGGGAGACAGGGAAAGGCTATGGAACCCAGAAAGTTATGCAGAGAGATTCATTACAGTCTTTATTGGAGTCAAATTAAAAGGGGGAAATTAACCCCATGGTTCTGGTAGAATCTTGCTCAGTGGAGTTTTAACACCTCTCCAGTCCCTCCTGACAAACAAAGCAATATGTTTCCTCGCAGGAGAGCTGACCAACTTGAAGTCTTGGTCTGCTGGGACACATTTAAGTCCGATTCAGGTTGAACTTTCTGTTCTGGGTGGGCAGACACCAAAACTAATTCCTGCTAAAGTCTAAATCACCCAGAGGACTAACTGCACCCCCTTCAGCAGGGAGCTCCGTGGGAACTGCAGGCCAGGAGCAGCCTGTTCCTTCACAAACTGTTAATTTTATTTCCTTTCATATTTCACTGGTTTTCAGATTTGCCTCCAAACATATCAAGTGTAGGATCTGCCTTTTGTTCAAGAAGAAAATAGTTGAAGCAAAACCTGTGTCACAGATTGTTCCTATTTGCAAAGCACTGAGCAGTGTTAATCACCCAGTCCCGCTCGGATTCACGCTCACCACAATGGGTAGCACAAGGAATTTGGGGAAGAGGATGCTGGGAAAACAATTCCTCCTGGTCCTCATGCATTCCTCCATTTTCAACCTCACTGTTCAGCTCTGACAGACTTTGACAGAGTCTTCCTAACTCTGCAATTCCTCCATTCTGGAGACAGAGCACTGATCCCGCAAAGCTGTCTCCAGTTATTCACGTGGGTGTTGACTCTGCTCACACTCCTCCGTGCTGATGGTGACACAGACTGCCCCATCTCTGGGCTTTGCTGAAGTTTACCAAGAGGTAATGACTTCAGCACTAAATGTCAAACTACACTGGAATGGGTTTAGAGACAAAATCATAAGCTTAACTGCAGGAAGGCTGGTGGAGCACAGACCTGACCGCAGAACTTCTACCACTGGAAATCAGTGTAAAGGAGGCCTGGTCAGTAGCTACAGTGTTAACCTGCCATCAAGTCCTCCATTTCTCTTAATAAACACAAGATCCTGTCATAATTTTCTTTCCACATGTTGGCATTTTGAATGTGTTGCTTTACAAAGGTCATCTATATTTGGGGAAAAACAGTTTAATTGATTTTATTATTGCAGAAAAATAGAATAACCACTTGCACCTTTGTTTGCAGATAAAAAACAAAATTAATGGTTGCATACCGCTGAATTAAGCACTTAAAGTTCAGTCTCTACAAAATGCTGACAGTGTAAGCTTAGATCAATACCAAAACAATTTACACTTTAGGAGCACTGGCTCTGGCGATTAACTAGTAATTATGCCAAGTTTGCTGTTAAATTGCTTTAACTGTTTCCAAGGTGTAAGTGAATTACGGAAAAGCTTGTTAACACTGCCAGAGTGGGAGCTCCCAGCACAGGCTCCCACAGCGCCAGCTTTGGCTGGCTGCTCCATGTAATCCTCCACTGCCCTGACCTGCTGCTCTACTGCAAACCTCTTACACTGCAGGTTCTGCGTCTTCCGCACGCTGCGAGTTATTCAGCAGGGTGAAGAAACTCCTCCTGGGTAAGGAACTGCAGCCAGCATGAGCCCCTGCTTAGCCACATACTGGCCCTGAAACAGTAAAGGAACTGCTAACGCTTTTCCAGTATTTTCACTGGAATTTCCAGGTTGTAAGGAATGGCAACTAAACCTTGGACTTCCTCTCCAGACTAGAATCACTGTCCTTCCCAGAAAACAAAGTCTAGAGCTTGGCTTTGGCACACTGCAGGAAAAAATATTTTCCTCAGTCAGTAAATGAAGTTCCCAAGCGATAAGGTGAAGATACAAACATTGCAAGTTTACTCATAAGCAAAAGCAAGGTTTAAAACCCCTTCACATTAAATTCCCTTTGTATCCTGCATTTATCCTGCAACAGCTGCTGAAATTAATCTCCTCTGTCATGGAAGGACCCGTTTCTCCTTCACATATTACCCATGTGATGATGAAAAATGCAAAAAGGAGTTATGCCAAAGGCAGATAAAGCAGAGCAGTCTGTTGTTAATAGAGCTGGACCAGCAAGACTAGGAAAAGGAGAACTAATTGCCCACGCCAGAACACGCTCTGTCCCCTGCACCTAGCTTTAACAAAAATACATTGTCACACTAATCCTGAAAGTAACTGAGGAGTTTGTTTTAATAATGTCTAAATCAGTGTGTACCAAGACTCACCTGAGCGTACCACAGCATGGTCACACTATCACCCCCTCTAATTACAGACTCCTGCTGTGGGCTTCACCTCCCTCTGCTTTCCACAATACTCCAACCCAAAAAGCAGCCAACACTTTATCAATAGAGCATGCACACTCAAGAGTCGAGAAACATACTTGCTGATTATCTCTATAGCTATGTATTTAGTTTTCATGTATGAAAAAGAAAAACTGATGAGAAGAAACAGCCCCAACACTTCACAGACATCAGGTCCCTCATCCACACCTCCCTCAGCTGCTGAGTTAACATTATCCCCACTGCACATGGGGTTTTGACAGCTTATTAAGATCAGCTTTAAACAGAGAGAGGTAGCGTAAGACAAACTGATTGGGCGAATATGGCAGAATTAGGCACTACAGAATTTCATCTGCAGTTATTTTTAAGATATATAAAAAGCCTTGGTCATTTGCTTGCTGAAAAGGGAAAAGAGCTTCAGCTGTTTGCTGTATTTAATCAGCCTGGTTTGCTGCCAAACAGATTATTTGAAGACGGTGTCAAAAAAAAGGACATCACAAGGTGAGCTCTCAACACAGCACAGCTCAGCTAATAACATGATAATTTTTTAGAGTGGAATGGTTCTTTAGCTATGGGAAACATGATTTTTGAGGATAAACACATTACCCAGCTGGGTACCTCAACTTAGGCGACTTTCCCTATACCATCAACAGCAGGAGGGACTCCCAAACTATGCAACAACAACTGAAGTATTTCTTTGCCAGCCTCTTGTGCACCCTGTCTGCACCAAGCACCAGGAAACAAAGCACTTAGTTTCCTGGACAGCATGAGAACAGCTGAGACTGACAGCACTGAAAATTGTAATTCCTCCTTTTGGCTTCCCCTTCTCCATCTCTTCCTTTCCTTTGTGACCCTGATCTGCTGGAAGCCTGAGCGCTCCAGACTCCAGCAAGTACTCAGTGCCCTGAAAAGAGGGACCTTTTGCCCACCAGATTCAGAATCTCAAGACACAAACATCAGAAATAATTACAAGTAAAAACTTGCTGGCATGTCTCAAAGTGAAACCATCAATTCTGATTAAATCCCCTCTTCTGCCACTGATTTCTTCCTCCTCTAAAAAATACGGCATCTCCTGGCTCTTGTGAAATATTTTGACGGCCAATACAGAAGCCAGAGAAATAAGAAAATTCTCTCACTCAGGACTTTTAAAGTCATTTAAGTCTGAGGAAAATTTTGGAATACTGTTATAACCTTCTGATAATTGTAACACACACTTTCCAAGCAGAAATGTCTCAGACATTCAAAAAGAAAGAAAAGCAAATATACTGTCAAAACGGTCAATTTCTTGAGCTGATTTTTTTTTTCAGAAATGTGACCAGAAAGTCCAAAACCAAGATTGCCAAGTTGATAAGAATCCCAAATCCTATCTACTAAATACTATAAATCGGACACTTACTTGTGCTTCAAAGATAAAAAAAGAGGGTTTAGACAAGACAGATTAGCTTTGCTAACTGGAATTCTTCCTTTACATAAAACAAATTATTTGATAGAAGATCAGGTTGTTTACGAGGTAGTAAGCACCTGCCTCCAGCATTTCCTCACCTGCCGGGCGCTGTGACAGCCGTGCAGGTGGGCACGCGCTCCACGGCTGCCGTCCCTCTACACTCCCCAGCCACCCCACGAGCTGGGCTTTTGCTCGTTCCCAGACTGCTCTGCTGGGGCTGCAAGGTCCCCACTCCGACCTCCCTTGGCTGCAGCTCTGCTGGCATCAGCAGTGACACGGGGAATGTGACTCAGCAAGACTTCAGTCTTTTCTTCGTTACCAAGTGCAGACGGGCAGCCACACACACAGTGATGGCATTTTCCAGCAGCAAACCACTTCCTGCCCCACTCTTACACAGCACTGCTGTCTCTGGAAACTGGGATTTCCCCTTGATGATTCTTTTAATCCATGCAGTACTTGAGTACTGAAAATCAGTAACAATTTAAAAATATCTGCTAGGGACAGGGGGAAGGGTTAATATGCAGAACTACCAGCTCCCACCATTTTACCTCAGCTTCCCAAAGGCTGGGCAATCTCTGCTACGTCCCAAACCCAGGAACCATGTGACTGAATCACATTTTTTAAAAAACAAACGAACAAAAAAATTTTGAATTATAGCAAGACACTTGCAAACAGAGCTTAGCCTCAAATACTGTTGGGAAAATAACAAGTGCTTTTCCGAACTGGGGAGGGACTTCACTGCTGACCTTTTATTTTTGGAATTGGCAGTGATAAAATCACTTTTTTGTGGCTGCAAACATCCCTAACAAAGAGCAGACAGTAGGTGCATTTTGTTTGTTTTGCTCAACGAACTTTTCTCCTGGCTGGAGAAAGTGTATATGCCCAGGTCAGTGCTGTTCTCCTGCTTTTTATTATGCGTTTTCCTGGTCTTCTTCACATTATTTTCCATCCACCTTACCAGAACTAGATGGAGGCAGTCCCATGTCTGCATATAATTGCCACGTACCTCTAAACATGAAGGAAAAATCATCCCTAGGCAAGGATGCTCCGTAAGGGCCCAGCATGAGTAAGTCTCCATGATGGGCAGATATTTTTTGGTGACATTTAGGACCTTGCCTGCATGCTGCAGATTTACAAAATCAGCAAGGCAAGCTCAGGAGGAGGAAGATTGTGCCTGGATCCCCCAGAGGGAAAAATCTTGTCTAGACAGAAAAATTCATTCACACCTCTTTCTCACTCCCTACCACTGACAACTTGCCGAAGTCACAAATCCCAGGGAGCTGCTGCCAAGTTGCTCTTCCTTGGGAACAATTTCCATGGTGGCTGTGGGACAAGCAGCCCTCCTTCCCTGGTGCCAGCCCGCCCAGCTGCTTGGAGAGAGCGCAGTACGTGACAAGCCTGAGCAGGGTGCCACAGCCCGCTCTCCACAGAGCCGTGGCTGCAGGACGGCCTGTCTCCCTGGGCTTTCTCCAAGGAGCTCCTGGCTCTGTCCCACCTGCCTCTGCACAACGAGGTCGTCGCCTGTCAGCTGTGACGCTGGCACAGAGACTGGCCTGCTTCCAGCATGCAGTGTGCCACGCTGTCCCTCTGCTCCAGCGACAGCAGCCTCTCTCTTCCCAAAGAGCAGGAAAGGCTGGAGCACGACACACAACACCAGCCTGAAGTTCCTGTACAGGCTGTGCCCCAGCTCCCCAGAACATGCAAGAGCCACAGGCACCAAACCGCTCCTGCCCAGTCAAGCAACACCTCTCACCTGCTCCAACTCCCAGCTGTTCTTCCCAAAATTGCATTCATTCAGGTGAGCCACTTAACAGTATGAAATGCCTCAGAAACACGGTGGGGTCCATGCTACACCCCTTCTCCAGGGAGGCATGACTCCAAAGGTGTCTGGAAAGAAGAGACACCAGGAATGGTAAGAGCTTGTGTGCTCGAGCTGCACTGGAGACCACCTCTCCCTCCTGGACAGGAGCCAGCACGGGCAGCAGGAACAAACCCGAGCACGTAGAGGGCTGGCAGGGGTTGGTTTGGCTGGATTCAGGGGGCCTCTCAGATGGCACATAATAAATGAACTTCATGAGGGATGTAATGCTCCCGAAGTATTCCAAATTACCCTCAAAGGCGAGGGTGACTATGCTGAGCTGATCATCTACATCTGTGTACATTAACTGCATAACTTAGGAAGTCAAATCTGTGATCAGCTCAGTTCAAAGGTCAGGTAGGTCAGTTCTTGCACAGAATGTGTCAAATACCCAAAGCCTAATTTTTTTTTTTGTTATTTAGCATAAGGGAGGTTTGACTCCAAAGGAGTAGGTTCATTATTCATCAAATACACTCAGAAAACCTTCTCAAAATGATAAAAAAGTCCTGTGCGACATGTATATTTCTCTGCTGCTTTTCCAATGTGCTAATAGATAAGGATTGACTTTGTGAAATTGCTGCAGCAAGCTGAGAATGATGCATGAAGTGAGAAATTCTGCCCAATGCACAGAGAATACGGATGTGTTATGTTACTTGCTGTGCATTGCACAGATACACAATATTCATCTCAGTCAGAGCAGCAGCCAGTAGAGCCTTCAAAGCCCAGACAGTTGTGCACACCTGATGCAAAAGCACAGCAAAGCTGATGGCTCACTCCTCATGGAGCCCTGCTGTCTCGTGACAGCAAAAGGAGGAGATGGACAAATGTGTGCAAATAAACAGGAGGGGAGAGAAAGCAGGGGGTGCCACAGGGCAACAGCGGGGAATCAAAAAACAGCATCAGGAGTATCAGCAGCTCTGTAAGAATCAAGTCCCATCATCATGAGCACAACACACGTGTGGAGATGCACAGGAGGGATGAAGCTCCACAAGAGCAGCACAGCTGTGTGTGGAGAGCCTGGGGAATGGAGATCTGAGCAGAGCACTGCAAAGGCAGGAAGGGCGTGCATGTGGCAGGGTCCTGGGGCCACACCACCCCAAAGGGCACGTAGGAACATTTGTAGTGACTTTAAAACACACCTAACTCTGGGATTTCCCTCCTAAGCCACTAGATTGCTACTTGTTGCTCTCCGATGCCCACCATGCATTTGGCAGTATGCAAGAGAGAACAGTAAGGGCATGAGGAGGATAACAGCTGCATCCCGTGCTTCATCAAACAGTTAATCCATTTTCCCAGTGCTCCTGTGTAGGCATCTGAAAAAAAACCCACAACCACCTTTATGGGAACAACCTCCTCTTCCAAACATGTGCTGCTGCAGGGAGCGTCCTTCGCTACTCTCTCCATTTCTCTTTTCTGCCACAAGAGCACAGACCACTGAGCTACCCAGCCAGCAACTCTCCCCTTTCCCCACCAGCTCCACCTGCCCAGGAGCAGCGCCCGAGGCACCCCGAGCTGCCTCCTCCACCTGACCTACATCTCTTATTTAAGGAGTTCCTCAGCCTTTTGTGAAAACAGGTGGATTTCTATGGCAGAGGGGATTCTGTCTCCACCTGTACTGGGATTTTTAAAGTGCATCTGCACAAGAGCTCAAAGACAACATTACCTCTTTTTAAGAATGATGCAGCTGCCCCTCTCTTTGGCCCATTGCTCCCCTGTAGCATCCCAGGTCTTCTTCGATCACTCCCTGCCCCACACCCTGCTGAGGCTCTCAGTCTCCAAAGACCAGACCAGTTTATTTTGCATTAAGAGCATATTCTGTGAATGCACAGATCTGCTGCATGCAAAAAGCAGCTTTGTATGGGAATGGAGGTGTGAAAGAACAGCACTGAATAATAACAGGCTAGAACAAAGTCCATGCTGACCTACAGCTGACCTTCCTGCTCTCAGTCACAGAAGTGAGAAGTCCCTTTGCAAATCCATGCTGAAATACCTCCTTTTCCAGGACCCAAAGAAAATATCAAACATATAAAAAGCAGAATCACATCCTTCCTTTTTTGTTCCTGCATAGGCAGAACATACTCCTTGTGTCTTCGGGAGAGTGTGTAAATGAGTCTCCACGTGGCCCTGGGAGCTCGCTGACCACGTCAGTGACCCTGTGCCCCGTGCCACAGGCTACCTGACCTGCATTTCAAAGAAACAAGACAGTTTTGTTATTCCAGAAACTCAACTCACTACAGAGCACTGCACTCCCAGCAATCTGTGAGCAGCTCAGCTCCCAGGGCAGATGGAAAGGCAGTGGTGCTGTACAAGTGATACGCTGCTTGCTGGTAATGCTAAAATTCTTGTGGAAAACTGAATAGCAAGACACGCTCAGCAGAAAAAGAACAAAACAATACAACCTGATGAAAGTTCTGGGTCTCTGCTCTACATAACACTAAAAAGAATTAAAAGCTAACAGTGTGTTGGGGTTTTTTTGTTGTCATTGTGCTAACAAATTACACTGGGAATTCTCCCCTCCAAAAACCATCTATACCCCCCTTCATCTCTGATAAGGATTCCCAGTCCTACAGCATTTCTCATAAGTATCTGTAAGACTTTTGCAGAAGCATTAGTGTGCAATATGGACCCTTTGGGAACAGCTTTCCTTCCAGCAGCTCCTTCTCTCCCTCTCCGCCCGCCCTCGCTGCTGTCTCAGGATGGCACCTGCTCCCAATTCCTGGCACTGCTGAGCACACTCGGACACCACAGACAGCTCCATGTCCTGCCCAACCTCTCCCCTGGCTAAAGATGGAGTGACTGCTTAACACTGCCAAAAAACACTCAAGCTGACAATGTAAACTTCATATCAGTGCTCCTCTAAAGGCATTTAAATATACATTTATTTTTGTAAGGAAAGGAACGTTTGTGTCCAAACTTTTCTACACGCTCTGCACCATCCCCTTTCCCCCGCAGCCCCACCAGGTGCAATTAAGACACTGACTAAAAATTAATCCCACATTGTTTGGCTTTCAGGGAACAACTGGGGGTTTTTTAAAACCTTAAGGCATCATACAAAGGAATCCTTTAGTATTTACAGGATAAAAGGAATGTAAGTTAAAATCCATTTTCTTTCTGTTCCTGCATCCTGCACATTCTTGTGGTCTCTATGACTTTTGTGTAGAAGCTGTCACAAACTCCTCTGGAAGAAGAGCACAACTAAGGGAGTTCCTTGGCTGAAGATTTAGCATTAATTTTGCAGGCATGTTCATTGTAGGATTTGAAGACAGACTTAAAAATCTGTGGTCCAAAAGCAAAACTGAAGCTAGGCATTTAAAATATGAATGTTAGTATTAGGCAATTACTTTTCCTTCAGTTTTCAAAATGTTGCATAAATTGTTAATAACCCCACACTGAGGAAATAATTTCATCATATATGATTAGCTATTTTCTGAAGGAAATAGCAGAGTGAAAAATACAAATTGACAGAATTCTACTATTTTTCCTCTTTAGAGTTGCAGATCAACATATTCATCTCATCTTCTTCCCTCTCTAATTATCATGCAATGGCATGTCTTGAAGAGAAATGGTATGTGCATTTCTGTGACAAGTGAAGCAATTCTCTGACATGTAACTACAAAATACTTGGGAATCCATAAAGGACAAAAAAATACGCAATAAAAAATTTAGATAGCACCAGTTCTTCATGCTGACAGAGCCTAAAATTAAAAACTGAAAGTCTAGAATAACTGCACAGAACCTACACATGGAAATGAAAAGCTGAAGAGAGCACAGCCCCATCTCATTTTATATAATGGTTATTGCCATCCAGCCACCAGCACCTGTGATAGCCAGAGCCGCAAGTGCTTGGACAGAAGTTACTCATTTTGGAATTCTCATTTTCCTTAAAGGGCTCAGATGAAGAAGAGTAATTCAGCAGTTTACAGCAAACTGGCCACATCTCGAACAAAAACATGCAAACACCATCTTAATTAACACCACGCAGTTACCTCTGCTCATCTGACTTCCCAGAGCCTGATACCAGCCTTTACAAGTTTTCATAACAATAAAATGCAATAAACGAATTCATGTCCTGAAGGAGTCCAAGCTGCAATGTCACAAAGCCATGAAAGATAAATGATGTCTTAACTAATTTTCTGATTTATTATTCCCCAATTTCGCTCATTTTGTGATAAGGAGAACTCATTTTTCTATTTGGCAGATAGCTGTGTCAACCCTGTTAATAGCTACTATTACCATCACATGAGCATGTTGTGAAAACAACTGCGGTTTCGTTCTGACACTGACCTCACAGCGCTTCAGCTTTATTACGAGCACAAGATCTGTCAATAGCAAAAATTGATGCACTTATCCACAGATTCTGCTTGTCTGCCACTAGCATTTTATTAATTTTTCTTTTGCAGAAGTTCATCTATAAGCAAGGGCAGATTCATGGTTCAAATTACTGTCTTGACGCATCATCTGTTGCTTTGTAAATTCATACAAAGAACATAATTTCCACAGTCTTTAGGAGATAAAGGATTACTGTTAACCATCACTGCAGCCACCGTACTGATCTGAATTTAACTTGAACTGTGTAAACCTAAATGGGCTTAAAAGTGGCTACTCAAAAGATTTCCTCACCAAACATTCAGGCTGAGAATAATCTGAACTGAGTAACCCCATTCATTGCTATTAAGATGCTTTTAGGTGCCAGGACTCAACAGATGAATTTCAGGGTGAGACTTTCCAAACGTCAACTGGTTTGTTCGAAATTTAGGACTTTTTAGTATTTAATGGGAGTGGATTTATGCCTGTGGTTAGGAAAATACTGAAATTCTGCCCACTCTGCCACTTGAAGTGTCTGTATTTAACTGTATTATTTCTGATCATGATTCTCATTCTAGGTGTCATTGATTTGGTGCTCCTAATACATATAAATACATATATAAATAAACACACACATCCCTTCAAGAATTTTGTACCTGTTTGATGTCTCTCAACTGGCTTCTCACATGCAATATTTTCCCAAATATATCATTCTTCTTGCCAAGATGGTTGCTTCTTCAAGAAGCCAACAGAACTGAAGTCAAGCAGACACTTCTGAACTTCTCCTCTGGTGGAATTTCAATTCAGTGACCAACTAGACCACCCAGATTCAGATTCTTCCTAATTTAGGACTAACACATCAACGCCTAGAAATTCTGGCAACTATTGTAATCCCACCTTTTCATGTACTAAGGAAAAGATAAGAAGGAAATGAACTTTTTGTGCATTGTCATTTCCTTTACACGAAACTGAGCCACCATATCCCACAGGATTCTCCCCACAGCAAAGCTCCGTTATTTCCCCTTGACAAGAAAGAGCTACTGATTTTTCAAGACCACCAGCAGATTGTGTGGTATAGTCAGAAAGTCTTTGCAGCAGTTGGGTGAGGTTCTTAGAGTATCATCTGTTAGAACAGTCTGCATTGCAGGAGCAGGAACAATCCTGGTTAATCTCCCAGTGCAGGGAAACCAAACCCATGCAAAGTCACCTTCCCCTCCCGTCCCACCTTGTGCAACTGTGCTCAGAACTCTGGGCTTCATTATTCATGGGAGAAAATAAAACTTGTTTACTATTATACCCTCTAGGTACCTTAAATAGCAAAACATTCCAATGTCTCAAAGTATTTTCTAAGGGAATGAGTTACTTGTGTTGTTCCTGTGGGGTTTTGATGCAACACAGCCATAGCGGAGCTCGACTGTAGGGCAGCAATGTCCTCTTGGAGGTTACTGGGTGTTCTACCTCAACTCAATCCATCCCATCTTCCCAGAGGTGTTAGAAAAGAAAAAAAGACAAAAAATTGCAATAAATCAGGTTAGCTGCTTTCTCAAGAGGCAATATGTGTTTTAAAAAGCCAGTAAGTTTTATCCCTCAGAGAGAAGGTTTAGTACATTTTTTCCATTTAAATGAGTACAACCAAAACAGCAAACACTACATGGTTTTGCTTAAACAATTTGCTGTTTTACAAGGTGCACTTTGCTTGGGCTGTATTTTTCAGATATAGCTATGTGAACAACTTGCTTGCTTTTTCAAACTAATTTTAAAACCCTTCTAATCTTCCACTTTGCTCAGAAGTTGGTGTGAGCTGCCTACCAACAGGAGAGAGACATCAAGAGAAAACAATGAAACACAACAGCCAAAAGTCTCATATTCACTATCATCCCTGAAGGACATTCTCTAGAGCCAAAGGAAGCAGCTAACCATTGGACACCCTTCTTTTTCCACAGAGGTATATTAAATTCAACATGTGCACATGCAAGTCACTGTGCTAAGTGGGTGATTAACTGCCTTGTGCTGGATTCTGAAGTTTGTACAAAGCATTTTGCCTTCCCAGTTGCTTTGCAATCTATCCTGTTTTACTCTGTCATAAACACCTGCTGTTCAGACAACTGCATTTAAGGAGGGCCTAAACATCGTAACACTGGGCTTAAACACCCTAATACCAGTCTTAAACTGGAGCCTGAGCTGGGCCCAGGGAAAATGTCATACCCTCGGGAGGCACATCACCGAGGGGCCTGGGGGAGCTGCAGGTGAGGGTGCTCCCAGACTGGGTTTGGAGAAGCTGCTCTGCAGTGCAGGGAGCCTCGGGAGACAGCAACTGATGTCCCAGCAGGGGACAGCGGAATAGTGCCCGGAGAGATGTGTGTGCATTTGCACCTAAGGAAAGCCAGGAGGAAATCAGGGCGAAAAGCACGACCTGTCTGCAGGGCAGTGAACTGCAGAAGTCCTTTTATCCTGCAGGACTTGGGATCTCTGGAGGCAATGGATAGTTTGGCTCTAGCTGCTCAGGGACATCTTTTCTGCATTAGAGCTCCCACAGACCCACCTGAGGGCTGTGACAGACAGCTGATGCCACAAGCCCAGTGCAACAACTTCTCCTCTGAAGCAAAAGGCATTTCCTGACCTGCCAGGCTCCACAGGGGTTAGTTCTAACAGGTTTGACATCTCCAGTCCCTGTATCACCACTTAGTTTGGACTGAGCAGCACATCTGTTCTGTTCTTCTCTTGTAAAAGATCTTTTGTTGTCTTGCACAGCAGAGATCATGTTAAGCCTGACTTTTCCTGCAACATCATCTCGCTGGATGAAAAATCTCCTATCATGTACTGTATTAAAGACAGTATTAACACCCACGGCAGAAACACGGGGCTGGTGACACCTCCTATGTGACGCTGATTCATGCTTGTGCTGAGCCTGGGTCTGGTCCAGCTGACACAGCCAGCTAAGTCACTGCACTGCCACTTTAATATTTTGCCATCTGCTAACTGAGAGCTCTGCTGCCTGCTGGGTCCCATAAAGACTTTTATTTATTACATTATACATGGCAACATCTGCCACAGGATTTAGCTCAGCTCAGCTTCCTAATTAAACAAACAAACACTACATCTCCCGTACATGACTGGGTCTAACTATTATTTATAAAACCTCAGACAGGTATTTAAAAGATATACATTGTCTGTTCACATGAATAAATACCCCTCCCACCATTTGGGGAGGGACTGTTAGAATAAGCTTAAGGTTCTCAAACACTCCATTTTACTACAAAAGCAACCAGAAGTTACTGCATTTGTTGTTGTTTTGCTCTTATTTTATTCCTTAAATTATTCAATTTTACACTAATTAAAAAAATCAGATTATTTCAAATTCTTGTTAGCTCCTCTCCTGAGTACTGTTTGTCTGTAAAAGCAGGGGAGAGTACAACAGACTCCCGCTGTGTTTGATTCCAGAGAGGAGAGAGACCCGACATGAGCAACGCTGCACTGTTCAGCCACCACGGATGCACTGCCCAAGTCCATCTCAAACTAAATCGCAAAGGGAGGAGTCACAGAACAACTATCACAGGCTACGCACCTACATCAAGGCTCTCCCATCTGTTCCAGTCACCTGCAGTTAAATCAAACTGGGAGAAAACCTGGATGAAATCCAGGCCTAATGAATTCAGTAGGAACGTCACAAGTTCTTCATTTCTTTTTAAAATCAGTCCTGAACAAAAGCTTGAATTTTATTTAAATTTTAACCTTTCTTTGACCACTCTCTATTCTTTTAAAAAGATCTCTTATTTTAAAGATTAAAGGAAGGGTGTCTAGAATTCCAAATATGCCAACTCTCAAAAAAATTTCCCAGGTTTAACTTCCAAAAATCAAAGGGACAGTATAGCAGAACTGGAGTTACATTTTCCAGTCTTCCACTCTTTCATCTGAGTTCTTGTTTACTGCATTCAGTTGCAAAAAAAACAGAAACAAAAACCACACCCAACCACCTAAACCAAACCAAAAAAACCCCCCAAACCATTACACAAACCTTCTATAGAGGAAAAAAAAAAAAAAAAAGAAAACCTCTGCTTGACTCTAATTCTTTAAAAATACATTTATCTTGGTTTCATTTTTAACCAAGTCCAGTTGCCCTGGTGCCTGTGTCATACCAAAGCAGTTCTTTCATTGTCTTTAAAAATTTGGCATCATTCCTCCTTCAGTCAAGAAACAGAAGTCATTTAATTTGCACCCCAAAGATAGGTGTGTGCTGGCTGCCAACACCCCCAGTCCCTTGGGGCAGAAAGTCATCCCAGTCAAGAAAGAAAATAATTGTTTCATTTATGAAAGCAGCATTGTTTTTTTCAGTTCAAATCATTGCCTCTACAGTATTTTTGCAAAATCACTGATACCCTGGAAATTTTTCATCCCTACACTTGGTGTTCAGGATGGTGGCCATGCTCCCACCGCTCTGCCAGGCCGGGATAGGGGGTCCACAGAATTCCCCCAGCAGTGCAGCTCCCTCAGGGGGCTGATTCAAGGCCACAGCTCCTCTCTGACGTGCCAGAACAGGGACCTCTGCAGCCTGGCACTGCCACAGAAATGGACCAGCACAACAGAACACAGGCTGCCAAATCACCGGATGCAAACAGCTCCAGCCACTGAGCTATTAACAGACTCCCCACCCACCTTAACCTTCCAGCAGTACAGAAACTCCTTGCCCAAGAATATAAAGCTGTGTTGTACAATTCCTTTGCCACAACACAAATAAGACAAAATCATAATAAACAACTTATCAGCTCTATGATCCAAAGCACCTATATATGTAACATTTATAAAAGTCTTTTTATTTCCAAGCCTGGAAAAACTGGCAGCTTCTACATATTCATATTAAACAAGATGTGCTACAGGATATGTTTGATGTAACTGCTTTTATTTAATTTTTGAGTGTAACATTTGGATATTTACAGGCTCAAGGAAATTATGAATATTTTTTCTATATTGCTGGTACCCACACAATGAATTATTTATGATTCAATCATCACAAACAGATGACCCCCCAACAACATGTGATCTTTATTATCTCTCTTCTCTAGTTCAAATATTGTCTGACATTGCTTTTCTGAAGACCCTGTGTTCCTTCAGCACAAAAAAAAGATGGTGATAAAGAGGCAGAAGCTTAATTACTTGCACATAAAAAGATGAACATATATGCCAGGTGCTGTCAGCACCAACAAAGATCAGGCTCAAATGTAGAAATTGGCCCTTGAGACAACAATTCCCATGTGCCCAAGGAGCCTATGGGGACACTGCATACCTTCCCAGATAGCCTTTTTAATTTAAAATGGCACTTTCCTACTTATCCTGTCCCATTCTGGCCTCAGCCCCGGTTTTAAGGGAATTCCAGGAGCTCATGGCATTCGGGTGCCAGTGAGACCCTCCTGCCCCACTCCCCATGCCCTGAGTCCTGCACAGAAGCTGCCAAGGCAGAGCCCCCAGTTCACATCAGGAGCTTCCCCTGGTAGCAAATGATGCTCTGGAAAGGGAAAGAGGACAGAAGGGACTCCTGATGAGACTTCCTCCCTGTCCCAGGCAGGTGCCCTGGTGTCATCAGTGTCTGGAGGCTCTGGGCACTGAGCCAGCTGAGCTGATGCTGGGGGAACACATGCCTGTAAGTTTGCTTGTGACACTGCCTCTGAACACCTCACACGTTGTGGATGAGCAGGAAATTTCAAATAGTTAGGGAGATGTTAATGGAATTTGACAACTTGCATCATCAAAAACGTGTCCAGCCCTCGGACGAGTCCCGAGAAGAGGCTGTGACCACTCACACCGGTGCCCACAGAGAGCCTCAGCCAGGAGGGGAATTTATCTCAAGGCCTTGCCAATCAGACACGCACTTCAGCTTGGGAATTACCGCTCCTGGGTGACATGAGCTGTACAGCAGAATTTGTCAAACTGACAGGCCTCCACTTCTGTGGAGCTGCTTTTTCTGTGCACATTCCAGCTGCGGCTCCTGCAGCCGCTGAGTTCAGCCAGACCAAATCCCAGCCTCCCCGCAAGAATCGGAAATTTCCCCACTGGCACAGCGAATCCTTCTTCATGCCGCGTGACTCCTTGGGCTCCTGGGTCAGTTCCCAGTTCAGTCAGGAGCATATCCCTGATGTTTCCTAACTGTGTTAAAGGGAACAGCTCGTTTCTGTTCAGAACTATTGTGGTTTAACCTCAGCTGGCAACTAAGCCCCTCACAGCTGCTCACTCGCTCTCCCCCCATGGGAGGGGGTGAGAGTTGAAGAACTAAAGGGAGAAAACTCACAGCTTAAGATAAAGACAGCCTAACAGGTAAAGCAAGAGCTGCACACACAAGCAGAAGGAGGAATTCGCCACTGGCCATGGGCAGGCAGGTGCTCAGGAGCAGGGCTCCATCACTCCTAATGATGTCTTGGGAGGAGAAATGCCATCACTCCAAATGTGTGTGTGTGTTGCCTGTCCTCCTCCTCCCCCCAGCTTTACACACTGAGCATGGCATCGTAAGGTCTGGAACACCCCTTGGGTCATCTGGGCTCAGCTGTGTCCCCTCCCTGCTCCCTGTGCACCCCCAGGCTCCTCCCTGTGGGGCGAGGAGCAGAAAAGGCCTCGGCTCTGTGTGAGTGGTACCCAGCAGTAACACAAACATCTCTGTGCTATCAACGCTGTTTCCAGCACAAACCCAAAACACAGCCCCTCATCGGCTACTGTGAAGAAAATCAACCCTATCCCAGCCAAAACCAGCACGGGGATCATTGCTGGGAGATGTCCTGCTGACAGGATTATCCTCTCCTCACAGGAAGACCATTCTGAGAAGGTACACGCACAGTTTATTCTAATTATCTCCTACAGAAAGCATGAGAGATTTCTGTGTAACTATACAAAATTCTAGTCAGTGCACAAAGAATTTTCTGCATTTAATAGATTCTTACTTTTTGCAGGGGGAGCAGTTACATTCAGTAGAGCTTTTTCACAGAAATTCCCTCAACTGTAGCTCTACTAAATTCCTTTTGGTTCAGATAATAGAACTCAATTCCGAAACCCCTCTCTGACCCAAGGAGCCTTAAATCTGTACCATTATGCACTTTTCATCCACAAATTTCCCTTGAAAGCACTGACCTATTTTTTTCTTGCCAAAATACTAAATAAGAGTGAAAATAAAAGAAACAATCCTATCAAAAAACATACCAAAAGTAACCACTGGGACTTTCACTTTTGAAGTCATACAGAATACAACTCTAAAAAATGACAAGTGAAACTTCAGTCTAATTGAAGAGAAAATTGGCAAGAATAACAAAGTTCTCCCTGAAATGGCTGATTCAGTATGCATGGAAAAGCTAGATAAACATCACATGATCTCCCTGGACCCTCTAGACAAACAATGCAATTAAAAGGAAACATTTACTTCCACTCTTGATGGTATTACCTGAGGGATAGCAGATGCCAGATAGTTCAGTGTTTATTAGAAGCAAGTAGTAAGTTTGGCAATTGGAACTGGCTCAACCTTCTCTCACATTTCTGTAATTTTATAATACCAGATGGTCACTTCAGATCTCTCTGACAATCTCCTGGTTTAAGTTCAGCTGTTTCACAGAACATATAAACTGAAGTTAAGCATATTGAAGATACAACGGTAAGCAACAAAGATATTTCGGGGAGGGCTGCAAAATCACTGAGAAATGCAGACTGCTATTTGAATGGGTCAGTATTTGTTATTAAAACGATTAGCACCTTTGGGCTTTGGGGTCTGACAACCAGATTAGGTGTACACTGAACCCCAACCTCACAAGACCAAAACAAGGCTGCTGGGCTGAAGCAAAGCAGGACCCTCAGGTCCTGCTGAAACCCCTGAAGCATGGTGACACACCAGCTTGGAACATAGGTACATCATATTAACAGCTTTACAGAACTTAACCGCATCCTGTGCTGGCTTCAGAAGTGACCAGCAGACTAAATTGTGTCTGGTGTCATTCACCTGGGTGAAAAGCAGTTGCATTTTGCTAAAGCTTGCAAGGATGAAAAAAGGCAGTACTAGGAGAGTATCAAAATCCTCCACTGACACCACTTAGATTAGTTTTGCCCCCCACGTTCTGCTACACTCTGCAGACAATCCAGTCTTTCCACACCTCTGCCTTCCTGCAGCATTCCCCTCTCCAGAGCTGGGACGGTGCTAGGTAGAGCCTTGCTGCTCCAGCAACGAGGAAGGGAAAAGCTGCAAATGGGTGTACCAGTCCTTCCACTGGGCAGCAAAGTGCCAGTACGAAGCTGCTGCAGAGGTGGGGTCGATATCCCCAGCCAGGAGGCTGGTGAAGGAGTGCCATTCTCCCAGAGGGGTAGGGCAGGAATGGTATTCACACTGCCTCTTACACCCCTGAGTCACCTCAAATAATTTGGCAATTAGGAATTTAAAAAGCAATTCTGCCCCCACCCCTTCTCCCCGATACATCCCTCTGAAGTTCCCTTTGACCACAGCTCTATATAATTTAATTACATGGTGATTCTTCTTAATGCTGAAACATTTGGAATCAGGGTCATGGAAAGATCGCAGCTGTTGCTCAATTACAGCTGGTCCTACACTTACTAAGGTAGCAAAAAAAGCCTCATGAGAAGGGCAACAGCCACAGAAGACCTAAAACTCCACAGGGTACAACGAAATTGGCACAAAACATCTTGGACCTTTTCTGAACCACTTTCAGTTTCTGGGAGTTCAGAGGTTTGTCACTGCTCGTGCCAAAGGAACTACTACAACCATTTCACTTTTCTATAAGGAGCACTGCTCCTACAATAGCCCCTGTTAGAATGCTCCAGTTCAGCTTAAAATATGTGAGAGACTCCTAACCCTGCTGTCAGCCCAGGCCCTGCAACCCTCCTCGACTGAGACAGCAGAGGGATGAGGATGGAACACAAAAAGGCTGCTGTTTCAGGATGTTTTGTACAACTGAAGTGTAACTGTGCCTTCCCCTCCTCTTTTTGTTTCGAAACAAATTTCCATACTGATTTTACGGACTAGGTTTGGGTTTCTGCTTCTATTTCAGAGCTATTCCTTCTAACCTCTCCTCTGCTGCTATAAACAGGCACCTCTTGGCCCCAGGGAAAACCATCAATCTAAAGTTAGTTCAGCCTTTGCAAGTATTTAAACAAATATCCGAGGAATCCAGAACTCGGTTTCTAGCTTCAGCCTCAGCCACACAGTGACAGAAATCAGCCTGACCTCCACTGACTGCATTTACATTCAGTATTCCAGTTACTGCTTCCAGGGAAATTACCCACATGCTGATGCTCAAAGAGATTGGCCTGCTCATAGTGGAGCCCTGCTCCCAGAACTGAACGTGGGCACTGATGCTGGCGAGAGGACAGGCAACTCCAGTCACGGTCGATTGGCATATTAGGTGCCAATCAAAGGGAATTGAGGGCAACTAGAGCTCCAGTTAATGAAGTCCTACATTTACTGGATTTTCAACAAAATGTATTTTCTAAAAATGCATCAGTATGACACAGGAATTGGTTTTGCTAACAACTTATTTAACTGTATAATTTATTGATGATATCTACAGCAAGGAAAAGTATTCACAAGTTCTTGCTCCTCCATGGCTGAAAGCATAAATATATAAATCATATGAAACAGAAAACTCAAGAGAGTATTTAAAGCCTGCTCTTATTTTAGCTCCACAAACTTAAACAACTTGACACTATGGTAATGCAATGGGTCTGGGCCTCATTAATTTTTAATCAACCTTTATCCACCATAGCTTTTGAAACGAACTGTTACTAATGACAAGTCATATGTCAGTCTAATGAATGGGATGCAAACTTCCATTAGAATAATGAAATTAGCTTGTTTGACTTCTGTTCCAGTTCCATGGCACACAGCCCCAGGTAATTACAGTTAGCACTACTTGCCCACACTAAAGTCTGTTTATTTACTTAAGGTCTTTACTTTACTTTAGGGTCAGGACATCCCAATTTAGCTCATGTCAGTTGTTTTTTTATGAGTCTAAGAGTATTTGTCTTATTAACAAAGAAATAAATACATGCAGGCAGTGCAAAGTGCTAAAACCTCAATTATGCACACATGGAACATTGTGAAAAAACAGAACAAGCACACAATCCCTAGTGATATAAACATCCCAGTGTTTCCCTGTGGCAGCAGCAATTACTTTTGGAAAATGGAACAAGGTCTGACAGGCATCTTTACCGGGTATAATTTGGCCTCTTCCAGAAACCTTTGCCCTTCAGGATCCCAAGTATAGGCTGAAAAAAAAAAACCAACAAAACTGAATTTCCAAATATTATTATGTTCTAGAGTGCATGAGTCATGACATACTGCAATGACCTTATTTTTAAAAGTGTATCACTCTGGCTCCGCAATGTGCCCCCAAGGAATGAAGGCCTTCCAGACTGACTTGCAATGAAAAGCTGTTATCAACATGTTATTACATAAAAATATGTTATAACATCAATAATGTGAGTAGGTCATATTCCAACTTCACAACAGCTCCTTCCAAAGTTCCTTCAGCATTTAATTCAGCCAGCGCGCTGAACTTAGCAGGCAGGTATAACTACAGATTGCCTCAACAATTGTACAGAAAGATAATTTTGTGTGAAAAGTTGCTCAAGCTTTTGTTTTGTTTTTTTAAGTAGAACACATTAATACATTTACGCATGTCCCTGTTCCATATTTACATGGGGTCCCGCGCCAGTTTTAGGAGCTTCAGCACAGCAGTAGGGCAGTGCAGGTGCACGGACACCCGTGGGGGCAGTGCCCAGCCTGTCCCTCGGCTGCAGCTTCCCACTGGAACAGGGAAAATCCACAGGCTGGCCTGAGTTCGCAGGGCTGGCGGAGGCCTGCCTTGGGATTTCTGCCTCACCTTTCTTGCTAGCACTAACTCCCTAAATGCCAACCATAAATTTACTTAACAGGTTGCAAATGTCGTGCCCATGTTTGCTCAGTCTTCCAGAAGTTCCTGGGAATGCAGACAGCGTCATTTTTATTGCTGCAACAAATAACAATGAATTTTCATTGTTCCAAGATTCTGCCTACAACTGCTCCAGGCAGGCAGGCAGGTGTGTGTTCCACAGGCAGCCATCCTAAAGCTCACAGCTTTTCCCAGCTGCTGTCAGCCCAGTCAGTAATTTCCAAAGGATATTAGAATATTCATAGCCACTTCCAAGCAGATTAGGCATAGGCAGTAAATCATATGAGATTAACCTGGCAAAACAATTTTATCCTTTCATGTGCAGCTGTTCAAATTTGTGTGGTGAAGGAGAGTGTTTCGTTCAGCTCTAATATTTGGATTTACCTTTGCAAAACAGAGGTGTGGAAGGTATGAAGAGAGATCAAGAAACTCAAATTTTACCCAGTATGCAAAATAGCTTTTTTTTTAAAAAAAAAAAAAACCACCTCAGTTCTCCTCAAATGTTCTGTATCTGTGCATTTAAGCAGTCTCTGTTTGAAGGAGTGTCACATACTCCATGGTTTATTTCAGGATACTCAGATACCTTGTATTAGAGCAGACTGACTACACTCCTGAAGAACCCAGTTGTTTCATGGTAACATATGAAATCATCATCTTAAATGCCATAAACACTTCAGCAAGAGCTTTTTCCATTGACTTCAAATATACTTTGGGTTGGGCCCAACAGGGGAACAGTAATTACCAAGATTTCACTAAAATAAAATCATTTCTTATCCTACTGTCTCCCTCCAAGTTCTCTTCCTTCTACTCCCTGCTGTCCTGCAGCTATCAGGATTGAAACGTGGTAGCAAACTCTTCCTCCCATACAGAGCCAAACCCATAAAACAAGTACTTAAATGCTAAAACAAAGCTGTATTATGATAAATTTTTAGCAGCAACATACCATATTTCAAGTGCAAAAGTGTGCACAAAGGTTAGAAAGCTGCTGGCTTTTCTCTACAGAAAAAACGAGATCATTTGCTGAGGCACTTTTTAGGTCAGAGAAACCAATACTCTTGAGCTCCTTCGCTTCCTCAAATATAATTACCCAGCTTTGTGAGCACAAACGAGATTTGTGCCAGCGAACAGAACAGCTCTTGAAGCCTCTCTGATTCAGGAGCCAAAGACTAACAGGGTTAATGAACTTGAACTTTGGGTCCAGCCAACATAAAATACACAAGAATAGCAACCTGTCCCATAATGTCCCTGTCCAAACAAATTAATATTGTCCTTGTCCCGCTCTGCATCAGCCCAAGGCCACTTGTTTAGCTCTCCTGGGAAAGGCTGAGCAGGGGAGGCCCAGCAGGTTGGGGCTCACCCGGCTGCCTGGTCAGGGAGAGCCTGCACATGAGTCCTGTGCTCAATCTTTGTTAGCCTGGCTATTGCATTTATTCAAGGAAAAGGAGCTGCTTCCACTTCGTTTCCATGACAACAACCCTGAGAATTTTGTCTTCGTGTGAGTGAGTTATTGCTTCTTGTGCTTCCATAGTCTAGGCAGAAAAATTAACATAATATGGTCTCAGGAAAGACAATCAAATCTTCCTATCCTGCCAACACTCCTACAGGCAGCAAATTCTTAGATTTCATTACCAGAGGTATAAATGGGTTGAAAAACAATCCTCATTGTTTATTATGGAGAGATTTAATTTCAACTAAAAACTTCAATTAAAGAAGATTCTTTTGATAACCATGTTTGTGTACACATTAACAGAAGGGAACAGCCTAGTGTATTATTGCCTATCTATAGTCTTTTGAAAGTGGCTTCGGGATGTTTATCCATAAATTTTGGTCACTATTCCTCTTCATAAATGATTTCAACTTTTATTTATTGGTGATGAACTCAAAATATTTTCAGTGCTACAAAACAAGTAAATTTTTCCAGAATGCAAAGATCAAAATCTATACAAGACAGACATTTAAAGCAAAAAAACACTGGTGTGTATCTTTGAATTACTCAGGCTAAAACCATAGCATATGCACCAAAAATCCACAGAACAAGTACAAGGCTACAAGTATCATTTCCATTGAAACAGCAGTGAAACTGCTCTCTTGTGAAAACTGGATTTGATTTGAGAGATCCTCGTCACAAAAGGAGGACACTTCAGAAGAGTCTTGAACTGAACGAATTGGTGACTGACTTTGTTGAGAAAACATTTGAGGGTATCTGTGAGAAATTCTGAGCAGCCCCACCAGCGAGAAGTTGAATGTGTTCGCCTTGTTCCACATCATTCAGCCCACAGTTAAATACGTAAGAGATGTAAAATGAACATAGAAAACAGCTTTTCAGGGGGAAAAAAAAAAAAAAAAGAGCATTCTCTTTCCAGTCTTGTCTCCTGAATTACAAGAACCACCAGATCCCCCCACATCACAGTGCTCTCAGCAAAGGACCTAGATCAGACCACGAATCGAACTAACTCCGCAGGAATTTCACAGCGCAGCGCAACTGGGACACTTATCTCAAAAACAAGCGACACGGTGAGACAGATCTCATTGTGTGCTACGAATTGTTGCAATTCCACTGCCTTCACTGGAAGGCTTATTACAGCAGCTGAAAGTTTGGGCCCAGCACCAGGCATTTTTACGATTGCGGCTATCCTGGAGCTGACTCTCAAGGAGCAGCTCTGATGGATTCTGGGTTCCTTTCAGCACTCGAAGGTGGACGGGTTCATAAGCATGGCATTTATGCTGTTATCAGGCACGTAGGTGAGCACACCAAATCAGCCACAGAACAATGAATGTTTTAAGGTCGGTTGAGCAGGAGAATCCAACTCTGTAAACAGTAAGGGCACAAAGGTCTTTCCTTGATGAAAAAAGCACCTGTTGACTAAAATACGGTCCAAATATTGAAGACCCAGGAGAAGACACAAATGGAAGCTCTGCCAGGTACAGTGCTTGCAGCACCTCTTCTGTGAAGCGCACACCTACTTGGCGCAGCTGGGCTGGCAGCCAGGAGCTGTTCTGGGGCTAACGCCAAACCTGCATGACCCACGAGGTTGTCAGGATTATCAGAGCAAGGACACCAGCTTAGAGGAACCACCAAGTCTGACCTTTATTCCTACAAGGGAGGGGCGTAAGGGTCACTGGGGTAGTCGAGCAAGTCAGACCCACTTTATAAAGCTACACTTTCAAACCCAATGCCTAAATAATCCTGGTTAGCATGGGGAGAAAAAGGTTGTTTCCATTTAACCCTCAAGCATGTCGAGTTCAGCCCAAACTAGCTTTAAAACACTGATAAATTCTGAGTAATACCAATAAATTCAAAAGGCAGTGTGTTCTTAAAAGGAATAGGGGAATACCAGGAACTGGCTGGTAATTTACAGAGGATAAGAAATGGAAAAGTCAAACAGGATCTTCATTAGGAATCATTCTAGTCAGAAATGTAAGTGAACAAAGCCGTGCAAACTATCGCTCTGAAGAGCGAGAATGATGTCTGTGGGGATAGAAAAGATTAGGAAACCGTAAAGCGGCAGGAACAGATGGGCTTTTTTGAACTGAACTTCACTTAGTTCTAATCCCTCTAATTCCCATTATTATTTTTAGGCAGAAAAAGGTTTCATCTTCCAAACATAACTGCCTTGCTATTTTCTGTGGTATTGCAAGTCTCACATTGTATCCTCCGTGTATTATTTTTGCTCCTACATTATTTTTTTTATGTAATTTACCAAGGCTGATTCTTCTTTCTAATCTCTCTGCAGTCTCCTATTTCACTGCTAAAATGTTGCCTTGAGATGACTGATGACATGTTTGACACTTACATTTTACTGGAAAGAATATAGATTGCATCTTTCTTATCTGTTCCTAAAACATTTCCTCCATTCTCTCACAACTTGTTTTTGGGGACAATAGTTGCATACCCATCAATTTTCTCCAATTCATTACATACTTCTTCGAATACTGACTTCTCAAAGTTTAGTATTTGTGTGCCATTACTCTTTGTACATATTGTAGCCTCATGAATATTTCAAATCCAATAGCAGTATGATCACTCAACCTTATAAAAGCTCACCAGCAGCTATCTTATTTATCATACAGGTCCTGCTTCAACTCCTGGGGTTATGTCCAAAATATCCTCTCAGGTTGTTTTCTCTTATAATTTGTATAAGCAAATGAAGAAACCCTTACACTAACACGTATCTTTTCTCAAGCATTAAGCAATTATTATTCCAGTCAAACTTGAAGTAACTGAAATCCTCTGTGATCAGTGCTCCATCCTTTTAATGAGTTGCCACAAGTATTTCTTGATTATCCTGCTTAGGATCATACCTTTAACCACTACTGGACTCTAAAAATAAACTCCAGCATCTCAGGTTTTTTCTTACCAACTCAAGTCCAAGCATCCTACATCCCCCCTATCTGTTCTTCCATTTTTCTGTGTACCCCACTGCTGAGCTCTAGCTGTAAAATTCTGCAACATTTCATTGACCAATATTCCTTAAAAGCTTCTCAGTTCTTACACACGATTTTACTTCTAGCAACTTGTAAACAAGAGTGCAGATTTAGAAGATTCTGTTTTTATTGAAGAAAGTAATTTAAGGTCCCACTCTGAATGCAATGGAATTTGTTTTTAAAGCATCCAAGGGCAGAAGCTCTTCCCACAGCTCTTACTCAGAGCAGGCTGAAGCAGGTGCTGTTTGCCACAGGGATGTCACTCACTGGGGTGGCCTGTGGAGCGCGGGCTCTTGGTCAGGCCACAGAACTGTCCCTGCCACAGCTGTGGGTGCTGCGGATTCTGGCACAAGTCAAGAGTGCTGCAGCCTGACTCTCAACTCACTGCTCAGCTCCAGAAACAAAGGTTCCCTCCAGAAGCGGGCTGGGGTTCCTGCCGCAGCTGGTGTCTGGCTGAGGCTGTGAAGCAGGACCCAGCTGCTCCCCACATGTGGTGAAAGGAGCTCAAAACCCCGTCCTGCAGGCTGAGAACCTCACCGCAGCAATCAAGCTTACACACAAATAAACTTGCTACAGGAGGATGGAGCAGTACATGAGTTATGTCCAAATTATGACATTATTGTATCCATCTGCCAAAAGCTATGTCTGTTCACCAGAGAGTGCT
Source organism: Rhagologus leucostigma (assembly GCA_013397725.1). Lineage (NCBI taxonomy): Eukaryota > Metazoa > Chordata > Aves > Passeriformes > Rhagologus > Rhagologus leucostigma. The sequence continues at coordinate 535,831 of VZTD01002079.1, read as the reverse complement.
GGCAAGAACGGATGAAGAACTGGCCAATTAATGAACTTCTCTGCACACATCTGTTGGAAAAATACTGAATATTTTACCACCTGCGTAGCACAGAAGCAGCTCCACTGAGGAGCCAGCGTCAGCCACGTGAGCAGCAGCTCCCAAGAGATCATCCAACGGATGGGTGCAAAGCCCCTCTTGGCTTGAAAATATTTTTCTCAAATTTATTTCTTATAAAATTCAGTCTCTATGCAAGATCCACAAGCTGCCATAGTATATACAGGTGCCCAGGTCGATACTTGCCTCAAAAAGCTGCTCTGAAGCCAAGAGAGACACAAAGCAATACAGAATTTCAGAGTATGTTGCTTTTCTATGCCTGTCTGAGAAAACAGCTCAGTGGACTATGACAGGACAAAGTTCTCACCTTCCAGATGAACCAGGCCATGGAAATTCTGAAACTTCCCATTGCACAGTGTGGCACGCAGGAAGCTAATGAAACAAGGCAAGAAACTTTTTCTTCCTACACACTTTCTTCCAGATAAAGAAGAGGCTTTACCCTGCACCGACACACAGTAAAAACCTCCAAAACATCTGTGATCCTAGTAATGAAGTCAGTTGCTGAGTAGTATAAACTGAGAGCAAATAAAAACTATTTGGTTAGAGAATTCCACAGCTTCCAATACCTTTATTTAGAATTTTAAGTCCCCTAGGCTTCTCTAAATAAAATCAGATGAATTTCCAAGTGATGCCAACATACTCAACAGCTCATATTCCCTGGGGATCTCCACCATTTCCACACAGGCCCCGATCTGCCAGCCACCTCTTGGTACCAATCACTAAAAACTATTCATCAAGATCCATCTCTCCAGGTTCACCCACAAAAATTAAGGTCATTTACTCTCAAAGCTCTTAGCTGTTATCCGGTATTATCCAAAGTTCCTCTTCCTCAGTACTCTTCTGCTCTGGGATTCAAGGAAGTAGGAACAGGGACTAATATGGGACTATGTGCAAGTTTTTCATTTTTACACCACAGCCCTTTCAAACCCAGGGTGAGTCCTTTCCTGCAGCACCTGGATAGGCTCAAGTACACAGAGTGCACAAGGAAACAGTCACCCAGACATCCAGTTACCACAGCCCCCACAGTTCAAGACTTCCCTCTAAGACTCTCAGCAGAATCAACTGCTTTCCATTTGGTTTCTTTTCTTAAATACAAGGGAACCCCAGACTGCCGGGTGCACTTTTGTATCTCCTTATGGAGGCAGCTCCATTTCAGCAGCACGTAAATCATCACTGCACATTGTTTGTGAGCTATTTCCTGATCCTCCAGCATGAAAGTCACTACACGGTAAGCTATTAATAATAACAACAGGGTGGCTATTTTAATTGTGTTTAAGTATCCCTCTCTTACACTACTCTTGTTTAAAAAACTATGATCCAATCATTTAAGTTATTAAGGCAAGATAAAAAAATCAAAATAATATTTGGGAAAAGCCAAACCTAGGTCCAACACACTCACAGACTAAGGTGGGTATTTTCTGGGCTTTAAACAGAAAGCAAAGCACATCAGAGCTCTAGGAATTCACATTTAACTAAATCTCAGGGTTGAGCAGCCACAAAGTTTTGAGCATCCTTTGGACTCCAGCCCTCTGAGGAGCAGCACAAGAACACACAGCCTGCAGTCACTGTACCACTGTGTCCTACAAGCTAAAACTGATGGTAGTGCAGTAGAGGCAGTACAACAAGGATGCCCCTTAATATAATTTAAAAGTAACAACAAAAAGCGTTATTAATAGGATTTTAGTGTTTGGGGTCTTGGGCTTGCTCCATGGACAGAAGTTAATTTCTCCATAAGAAAACAAATAGCATTAAAAAAAAGAGCAGCAAGACTGCAAAAAGGTATTTGTTGGCTTGCATCCAGCTGAAACCAGGCTCTGCTTCAGCATACAACATTCACCTTCTGCTAACTGCTCAGATAAACAACTGCCTTACTCATCCATTCCAGTTCAGGTATCTGTTCTGTGTGTATTTGGTCTGGAGGCTCTGTGAAGAATGTTATTGATCCTTTTAATGGGTAAGGACCTCGCTAAGTGATAAACTGTCCACCCACTTTCCCTAATTAAGAAAAATCCAATTACCACACACAAGTGTAAATTGTGAGACTGTAAATACCCCCCATCAGTCCTCAAGAGTTGGTACAACTGGCAGAATGTTCCCAAACCATCTGTACAGCAAAGAGCTCGTTAAAAATGACTTGACAACTTCTGTATTGGATTGCAGGACAGCAGCTTGACTGAAAAGCAAAAGCCTTTGGAAATGGTTCCAAAGCACCTCAGAATTACCTGTGTTCTCATCAGGACAGTGACTGTGCTCAGAGAGGGTTTCCAGAGTCTGAAGCAGAGAGTTCTCCTCCAAGTTCTGTGGAACAGCAGGACAGATTGATCTTCTCCCCACAGTCCTCAAAAGAATAGGAAGTGAAAAAAGCTCCTGGAGAGGTGGAAATGCAGAACAGGAACCCACGGAGCTGCCAGAGGGGGACAGAGCGAACAAGGGCTCATCCCTGGAGGTGATGTGACACCACACCTTGGAAACCAGGCTTCTACAATGACACTTACAGGGGCAGAAGCCACGGGAAGGAACAGATCTGCAACATAAAAACAAGACTGGGGGAAAAGGCAGGGATTGCCAGGGCAATGAACAACAGACAAGAATCTTGAAAAATAATCACAGTGGAAGAAGAGATCCTTAAATTCAAGCAAGCCCTCCACTCCTTGCTACAATGCAAATCAAATTCAGGGCTCAGAGCAGAACAGGGCTTTCCTTCCTCTCTTACTTCCACTCCTGAAGTTCAAGAACATTGCAATATGATGGTAAAATTATTCTGTGTTGATCAAAAGAATCTTCTGAAGGAGGACTACAGAAATTTAGATCCTCCTCACCTAGGATACAGTGAATAAGTGCTGCCATGCCTGTCATAGATTACTCTAAGAAAAATACAAAAATAATTAATGTCTGTTTTATTAAACAGGCAGACTTAAAATTTCTTTTTAAATTTTTCTTTAAACATTAAGAACAGCATAAAGGAGGAAAATTACACTGAAAGGCAAAACATCCAGCAAGGCAGACAGAGAAAGTAATAGCAAGACTGACAAACAAATCTGTAAATGTGAAAGATGATACCGAAGGAACTATAGGAGTCCTAAGTAATCAAAAAGATTCAGAAGACTGGATAGTAATAGGAAAAAAAAGGGGGAAGTGGCCATATGAAAAAAAAAAAGAAGAAAATGGAAAAATAACTGTAAATCCCACGGCTAAAAGCAAAGGGTAGGAAAAAAGATACATCATAAGGGAATTACAGGTAAAGTTGGGATTTGGCCTTCTAGAAAACTGCATTAAACTTGTACCAAAGTAGGAAACCAGAATGCCAGGAGGGAGATCAGGCCTTAGGGAGTGAGAACTCCACCAGACAGTGTCACTGTAAGGTTGTTACTCAAATGAAGGCTACCATGAACTGCTGTTACAGCCTCACTGCACAGATTGAGACACAGCAGGGAAACTCTGGACAAAGGCATGCAAAATACAGATAAAATGCATCACTCTGCTTTGGCCAGCTGAAGAAATCGATGAAAGTTAGAAAAGAAACCTATCAACTTCCATACAGATTTTACATGATAAACCCTTTTCTGAACGTGAATAAATGCCACAATCTATACCCCAAACTGTGTTTTCCAGTGGTGTGTGAACACACCATAGGGATGGGTCAGAGCTTGTGGAAGCTCATGGCACCCAGAGGCAGGATCCTCTTGACACACAGCTGGGACCACCGTGTGATCCTCCTGAAAACATCACATCACGCCAAATACAAACGTGTTCTCCCTGGTGTGTATCTCCCAGACCAAGAATAAGGTGTGCTCTACGCGCCGTGGGATTCGCAAGGAACCGAGACACCCAGCAAGGGAAAACACAAAATTAAGAAGAGGCAAGAGAAAGATGCTTCAAACACCAAATGTTTGTGTCTTGATTTACATAGTGGACAAAAAGTCATTCACCAATACCCTCTAGTCCCTTGTCTGCATAATTCAGTAGAAGCAAACAGTACCAATCGAGGTGATTTGTTAAGCTAATCTGTATCTTGCAACACTGATGGTGGATACCATGCCTGTCTTACAAGAGTGAGCTTCATTTCCCTTAAAATTTGAACACAATTCACTTCCTTTGAACACTGCAAGTGTATTTCACTGAATGGCTGAATTCTAACCGACTGAAAAAATACCTATTTAACAACAACTTGTCCTGCACGCAGGATTCAGCCCCCCTACACCTGGACCAGTCCTTCCCAGAACAGGGACGAAGGCCACAGACACAAAGAGGGTCTGGGCAGGGCGTAAGCAATGGCTCAGTCCCCGTGTGTTCCACCCCCAAATCACCCACACTCCCTAGGGTACACGTGGTAATTAATCAGCATCCCCTGCCTGTGTGCTGCCTGTCAGGGACGGGCTCGGGAGCGTGGCTGGAGGTCAGCGAGACAGACTCGGAACTGATGGCTGCACCAGGCAGCCGGCATCAGAATTTATTTCCTTTGCTGGCAAGCACTAACTGTTCCTTCTGCTGAAGGAAATAGTAATGGAAATCCTGCCACCACCTTAATTATAACATCTCCAGCTTGGAGCCAGATTAATGAGTAGCTGTGGAATAACATTTTTAAAGTTTGACTAATGATGGTGTAGGTAATGGCTGAAGCATGAAGGAATCTGCACCCAGAAATGCTCTGGGTTTGGACAAATCTATCCTATTACATCTGACAATATGACAAGAAAGAAAACAAAAAATTGTGACTTGGGAATTGGGAAAGTGATTTAAGGCATTTTATTTCCTTATGATGATCACATATGGGAAATTACCAATGCTTAAAAGAGAATATTTTTAACCTGAAAAATGCTAAACATCACATTTTACTAAGAAAATGCAAATGGACGATTTAGGACACCAATTACCATACATAAATGTTCTCTATTTCTGTCCAAACAGTGAAATAAGGAGGAAGCTTCTGACACTACATTATAATTCTATTCAAGTTTTCTTTTTCAACAGCACCAACTTCCACCAAAAAATGAAAACTGCATGGAAAAAAAGGCTTCTGCAGAAAATGAAGATACGCACACATCTCTGAAGTAAAAACCAGAGAAAAATGACATTAAAATGCTTTCCCATGTTCAAGGGACAAGTCCAGCAAAACTAAGGAAGATTAACTGCTCCAAATACCTCTATGGTCAAGAACCAGGAAGGAAATAAACAAATGCTTCCAGCTCCTCTCTATGCATCATAAAACAAATTAAATTAGGTTTTTGTTCACTGTTTTGTGCAAAAAGTAATTTTATCAAGAGTCACTGTGATAAAGTCAGGCTGCTTCTCAATCACTGCACAAACAACTTTTTTCTCAAAGGTTATCTTCCAAGGACATTTAAAATACAAATATATGTACATAAAGTTTATGCCTTTCATACCTAGCATGTTTACTTCAAATGTGTGCTGGGATACTAAATCTTCCAATATTGTTGACATTGTTCTGGTTTGTACATTTTATTAAAACTAAAGCTGCAGGAATTCTCACTGGCATAAAGGAAAGTACACCTTTTATGACAACCTACTGGCAGCACTGAAAGACATTTTGAAAAACAACCAATAAAGCTACAAATAGGAATTTTATGTATTAGCCCACAGTTTCATAAATATAATGGAAGAGTAGATATCAAGGTGATATTTACATCTCTTCAATAAAGCCAGAATGCCAGAGGTAGAGGTACTCTGACAGTGCTTAAAAAACTTCAATTATGAGTTTTACCAGAGCGACAGACTCCTTATGAACTTGTTCCGTGTTCACATAAGGAAGACGCAAAGTTTTTCCTTTTCTCCAGAAAACAACATTTTTGGATGTTTGCTTTATTCTCTTTGTAGATACATTTCATATTTATAAAGTCCACACCTTACCCTGACAAGCTTTAAGCGCTTTTTCATGTGTAGTAAGTGGGTTAAATAGTTGCCACGTTTTCAAAAGAAATGCAACAGCAGATGCAGAAATACAGGACCAATTCTCAAGATGAAAGCTATGCTGCTAGAAGTGAGTTGGCATAGATAGACAGACAGACATGACTGTAGACAAGTCAGATTGATAGATCTATATTAAGCTTTTGCATTTTGACAGTAGGATAGAAATATGCCGAATTATTTAGAGTTTATTGGAAAAACATATTTGCAAGAGAAGCTTGCAATAAAAATTTCTCTCCAAGAGAAAATCCTACCAAGCAAGGATGTCTGGGAAAATTTTCAATTACAAAGTTGAGAAAGGGGGAAAAAAAATTTTATACACATGGAAGTGATTTACTGACTTCAGTACAGGCAATTAATTAACAGAAATCAAGCTTTCCACCTAATTCAAGCTTCACTTTCAAAAGGATATACAGTCCTATGGCAAGCATTTATTTAACCAAAGTTGTTGCTGTGTTAACAATAGATGTTCTTTAACGTGCTGAATGTCACCTGTGGGTTTCACACTAAGAGCTGTTTTGAGCAACGCAGTTGGAAAGTCAGGGCAGGCACGGGGGACAGAAGAGCTGCTGGACTGCCCGCCTGGCACACGGATGGAGCTCAGCACTCCCCCAAGGGGTCATGCCCAGGTGGGATGACCCGGTCAGCTACCAGCTAAGGGCCTGTGGACCAACCCACAGGATACAGGAAACTGGCAATAAAAAGAGTTTCCTGGGAACAGAACCTGGTCTGGCACCTCAGGTCAACCATCCCCCTCTTGCGATCCCACCAACTCACAAAGGCCAGCCCAGGTACACACACCACCGCTGGAGCACTCCTTCCACAGTTATTAAACTGGTCTTATATTTTGCTTTGTTTCAATTATTAGACTGTTCCTATCTCCACCCATGAGTTTTACTTCTTCCACACCCAATTCTCCTCCCTAGTGGGGTGACAGGAAGGACAGGAGGAGTGAGTGGCTGCATGGTATTTGTCATCTGGGGTTAAACCACGACAATATCAATTCCTGAAAAATTTTCAAATAAAAGGTGCACTTTTTGTATTTTTTTTTTCTGGATGGATGGATGGCACAGATTTAGCCAGATAGAACAAAGACCTAATAAATATATAAAATTACATTATGCAATTACAACAAACATTTCTAACTATAATATTGAAATTACCATTGGGATACCATGGAGCTGTTTGCGAACTTGACAGGTTTACTCTAATGAGACAAAAATGGACCCACGCACATTAATGTCAGCTAGAGACAGAGCTGCCTTTGGTTCAGCTTGTATGAATCAGTACAGCCCAGGCCCTCGTCCGTTCTGTGCACACCCTGGCTGCAGCTCCCTCCTTCTGTCAGATGGACACTGGGACTGAAGACAAAGCTTCTCCCACTTTCAGAGAAGTTCCAGCATATTACAGGTTCCCATTTCCAAGGTCTGCGCACACCTTAGACTTCTGCTCTCTGCTTCTACACCCTGTTATGGTGCAAACATCTCTTTTCCCTCAAACCTAAGTTTGGTGGGAGAGGTTTCACTTCCATGAAAGCACTGCAAATGCAGGAGCACACAAATTGCGTGTGTATATTTGATCACCACTAGCGCCTAGCCTTGCTACAGAACAGACAAAACAGTAAGTTAAAAATCACTCCGTTTTAAAACAACAACAACAAATAACCTCACAACCTTAAAAGTCTAAAAATTCATCACTTAAAAGTGAGGATTTCAAAGCGCAGGCAGTTATCACACAGTGTCTCAGGGAAATGTGATATACCCTTTTTTCTCTCATGCACACGAAGTGAGAGCTCTGCCTCCACTGCCAAAGCATTTTTGCGACAGCTGAAGCTGGTGAATCCTTTGGGTAACACCCAGCCTGAGTGAAATTGAGTGTCACAGGCTTTGACCTTCAGCAATGTCTCTTCTCTAATTAAGAAAGCATGATACTGGGAAATGGAAAGAATTGTTTTGTTTGCAAGAAAAAGACAATTCTGGCTGTCTTTCCTGAAAGAGGAGTATTTTTGCACATCTCTACATCCGGCAGAATAAGCTGAGCAAAGAGCAGGGTTTGTAAGATAATTGAAATTTATGGTTATAGGTAGAGACAGACAAAGGTTAAAGACATAATTTTAACAATACGTTGTACTTCACATACAAAACCAAGTGTGACACCCTGTCATCTGTGCACAGCAATCTCTGTCTCCTCCCAGACCGAAAAACAACCAAACCCTGTAAATGTACTGCTGCTAAAAGCACAGGAGAGAACTACAGCAACACAGTACTTCCATCAGTTAATCACACATTTGCTCTGTGGTGACCCACTTTCAAATCACCTTGGGATATGCAGGAAAGGATTTTAGTTATAGACTACTAACAAATGAAAAAAGAAAGGTTAAATGAAAATTTGAGCCCTATTTTTGTTTGTGCAAAACAGTCATTACCCAGCTGAACAAACAAATAAAATTATCAAGCACCAGTAACAGGTTCACTTATAACTAATGGAAAAGGTCTAATATTGGAAGCTTTAGTGTTGATTCCCCTTAAAATTTGAGGGTAATGGCTTTCAAATTGTTGCAGAATTACTATGACTTTGTGTATTCAGCCAGTGCTGGAATTCGCCAGATGATGGGAGAGCTCCCTAGGGTTTCCCAGCTAAGCACAAGTGAGAGCTAGAAGGTATCTTCAGCGATTACAAAGAACTATTTCAACAGTCACAGTATTTAAATTAGTAACAGCTGAAAAAAGCCCAGCAATCAGGTGCCAAGGCTGACAACTCCTCCTTACGATCTCTTTTCTTCCCTTTCTTCTCCCTTGTCTCGCAGTATCACAATAAACAGAGAACGTGCCCTTCACCTGAGTTAAGGGTAACTTGTTTAACATCAGAAGCAGAACAGGATACAGGTTCAGATTAGTTACAAAACTATCTAAAAGTACAGTCTAAGCTGTGGCAAAAGTCAGTAACCCTGCGAACAAAATGTTCAATTAACATTAAAAACAATGCACATGTTAAGAGCTTGAGCTAAATTATCAGTCACTTCCATTTCAAATCTGCATTTACATATGTAAACAGTGCAGCACTCACAGATTTATCTGAAATAAAAAGAGAAAATAGGCAATTTCTCTCTAGAGAGGCAGATGTTTAAGTTGTTCTTGTGATTTTTCACAGATGTTCTCCTCCCAGTATATTTAAAATGGGATTTCTATCTCGGTTCTGAAAATCCATGTTCTCATGCCAAAGTGCAGGCAGCTGCTATAGGCTGGGTGCACATTTTGTGATACCTGCACACCAGAACCAGAGAGGAAAGGACTTCTGCATCCACATGTACCCACAGCAGGTTCCCAGCGCGATGTGCCCCACCTTGGCTTCTACAGCTCTTCTGTGGTAACTGAGGACAGGACTAACTGACCATCTCCATAAAGACTGAAAATTGTGTGACTTATTACAAATATTACAAAATACCACGAGGTCTCAGAGCACAGGGTGTCCTTGTTCTGAGCATTGCACAGTCCTCAGCAAGGAGCTTGCACCTGCCTCAGGAGCTTCCAGGATAAAGAGATAAGGCTAAAAGCTGGCAGTGTCCCTGCTGGTGTTCCCACACTGGCACAAGGGGAAAAGGACACATTCTTGGAGGTTTCAGATTGCTAACAAACATGCTTAGTGCCATTATCAGAGCCATTGCTAATTAGCAACCCTTGCTGCTCTTGCACAATAAAGAAGAAAAGAAATGAAAATTAAATGATCATTTTGAAACATGATAGAACAGAAGGGGTAGAACAACCTTCTTCCTGAAAGCCCAAAATCAAGGAGAGGAAATGAAGGGAGAATGTGAAAATCTCTCCAAACCTTCTCCTAAAAAACATTAAATAAATTAATAAATTTAAAATGTCAAAGGGCAGCCTTGTATGTTTTCCTTAAATCAGCTTCTTCACAGACTGGGGACAAGATCAGAGGGGGACCACACTCTTCCAGTGTCCAGTTTATCCTGCAGGGCACCTGTCACTCAAAGTCTTCCTGAAACCACAGACATTCCCCCTGCCAGGCAGGTCAAAAGAACAGAGCGAAACTAAGCAGCAAGAGTATCCTAAGCAACGCAAACCACACTTCAAAATAGCTGCCTCACGGCAGTTTTAGGGCCTGATGCACCTGCAGAGATACTAATAAGAAATACTATTACTTAGAGTGAATGGCAGGCAGCGAGCAGAGAACAGGCAGCACAGCTTTCAGGGAAGGGAACCCAAGAGATCATTTCGTTGGCTTGTCTTTGCCTTACCAGCTCCCAAGCTCTGCAGGAGTCAGAACAGGAGCCCAGTAAGACATCAAGACAGAGACCTGGGCAGGAAAGCTACTACAAATCTGAGAGAAATAAAAATGTGCACTTCTTAAGGGGAAGTTCAGGAATGAAAAATGGGTGTCTGCTGTGGGGCATTTCACGCTGTCTGCAACCCCCTGTGCAGGCAGAATCAAAGCAGCCTGGACCAGACTGTCCCATTTCATCTCCTGCAGGTGTCTAGAGCAAGGAAATGAGGGACTGAAGTGTCACTAAAAACAGACTGGGGAGTGACACCTTGGAGAGCGACACCATTCCCGTCCTTGTCAGCTTGGCACGAGCAAGCTTGCACAAGAAAGCAACGGTGCTTGAAGGAAGCAGGAGAAGTTTGGCAGCTTTCCTACAGCCCAGGGTCTTGCCTACAAAATTCCAGGCTCCAGCACTGTGTGACCAACTTGGTGTTTCACAGTCATGCACCACCTTCTACACAAAACAGCAGTAAATGCGATAAAAAATTTTAAAGTGAGAACCCAGAAAGGTACAAAGTACATACAGCTTCATAATCACATTTCTCTAGTTCTTCTTCTAAACCTTCCCTCTTGCACCATCAGGAATGGCCAGGAAATTGGAGACAAGCTGAGGTAGAGGGTGGAGAATGCTGGAAGGGACTCCATGAGACACAGATTAAACGTTTCAGTATCTAGAGCTACACACCTGTGCTCCTGTGAGCTCATCTCAGCAGGCAGTTGTAGGCAGAGCAGCTGTACACAGAGGTTTAGGGAGCTAAATAACCTTTGCAAGTTGTCTTGTTGACAAAAGTAGGTGGCAGGAATGGATGTCTAAACGCTGTTAGAGAGCAGCCATGATCTGTATTTTCATCATGATCAGTTTACAACCACACATAAGCACTTGTCAGAACACAGTCACCACCTTTTCTTGTTTGTAACCCTGGGGTCCTGTTGGAAGTTGAACTGGAACATCACTGCCTGGGGGAAGAGGAATGAGGTACAGCTTTTTTATTTCTTCTTTCTAATGCAACTAGCACAGCTCTTCCAAAGAAGTTCTCTCTTCTCAGCTACCATTTAAAATCCTTTTTTTCAGATGAAGAAATTGAAGGGGAAAAGGTTTGTGGACAGAAGCCCTGCAAGGGCTCCTGCTTCCCAGAGTTCGCCTGCAGGAGTTAACTCCCCTCCAACTTCTCATTAGCACCACCTTTGGCTTTATAAAAAGTATTTTCCTCTCAAGTCTATGATCTCATTTATCCTGGGACTGAAGTTCCAGCATGAAATTTATAACAGCAGAAGCCTTACTACCCTGGCAACACACTGACAGAGCTACAAATATCAAGCAAGAGACAATAAGCGATGACTGAAAAAAAGACCTGTGTTTAGAGAGAAGCATTGCCCTGCGTGAAGATTCCCCATCTGAAACACATCACTCTCACTCCAGCTCTAAAAACTGTTCTCAGAATCAAACTCCCTTCCTGTTTTCTTCCCCTCTGCATAGACTGTAGCAGATGCATGGCAATTTGGGAACTGGCAGCCTGAAATTATTTACTTGGGGAATCCACTGCCCAGTCCTCAAGGACAGCCCTCAGCACAGCTGCAGAGCTTGGGGTGAACTCCCTGGCAGCAGGACCTGGAAGAACTCACCAGCAGACAAGCAGGTTTGGTAAGCACCAACTTCCCTCCTTCATTTGCCGCCTCCCCTCCCCAGTGGATCCAGCTCAGGGTGTGAGTGGTAACGGATGGGTCCGACCCCGATTCCAGGTGTGAGCTCTCCGTGGCACCTCAGGCACACGGGGAGGTGGTGCGGATGCCCGGCGTGACAACCATCCTGGGGCAAAGGCTGGTTAAAACACCCACCCTGCTGCTCCCCGGCCCAGGAGCTCATGAAGGACAAGCAGGGCTGGGAGGCGTTCAGGAAGAGAGCCCAGGGCTCTCAGGCAGCCCCCGACCAGGGCTCTCACAAGCAGTCAGTGCAAACAGATAAATACACGAGAACCAAGACTGCAGGAGTTTCACAAAAATAATTCAGTTGTAATTGGAGAAACTGGGATTCATGGGACATTTTCCTTTCCACCAGGCAGATGAATCTATGATTTGTATTCTCTGATTTTAAATGAGATTCTCACCCATCTTCAGTGGATTTGATTGATACAGCACATGAGGCCACTCAGTAAAATGATACAGTGTAGATCAAAGCAGGAAAGATAATTTTCCCTGAAATGTATGTAGCTAAGGGTAAGTTATGACTCTTTGTTTCACAGTTTATGGAACACAATTTCATTTAAGGCCTAAATCTGTCATTTCAGCATTGTTTATCAAAATGCATCCAATACCCTTCTCCTCCAGAAGAATGGTGTCAAGTCAAAGGCAGAAAATCAAACCCGTACAAAGGCATTATTTCAAATATTTAACCACAAAATAAACCAGCTTGTGATTTGCATAAATATTATCCACATATGATGCATTTGATGCAAGCAAAAGTAATTCATCTGCAAGTTAAATATCCAGAGTGGCAAAAGGTGCTGTAAAATTTATGACAGAAAGACTGCCTGATGTGTACCCAAAGATGCTATGAACTGCCTTCACCTACTTGTGTATCTATATTTCATCACTTGGGTTTTTGTCATGCAGGAACTGAAGAATATTCCCAACAATGTTCATTTTTAATCTTCTTTCTTCATTACCTGCTTTTTGGTTCACAGGCCCTCTGGGAATAGATTTTTCCTCAAAATTATTTCACTGCCAAATTATTATGTGCAACATAATTAAAGCCACTCCATTTTGGATTTTATTCTTGTTTGGTTGGGGTTTTTTTCCTTCCAGAAACACGAGGCTGGTTGGTTCAAAAACAACCTTGCAAACAACCCTGGCACTTCCCTTCCTCCCAGTAAAGCTGCACCACCCCTTTGAGTACATATTTACAAACTTAATAGGCTACAGTGAATTTGGGAGAAATTCCAGAAAGAAAAGAATTGTCATCAGAAAACACATGGAAAGAGGAAGAAGAGAGAAATTCAAACTATTCTATGCTCATATTTTAAATTTTTTTCTTCTGTAAAATTTTCAGTGTATATTTAATTAAGGACACCTTTCTGTAGAGCAATAAGCTTATGTCAATCGCTTCAGCCCTGATGCCACTGAAATGGAAATCACATGCCAAGTCTGTCTTCTCTTATCCCTGTGAATCCTCGGATCCTTCAGAATTACGTTTGTGCTCAGCCTGGAGCTGTTCCACTAACACATACACGGGTCACAGATTAAGGATGATTGAAGTCACTCATCCTTAAGTCACTTTGATCTTCCCTGAAGAGCAGCCCCGGGGGATGCCCTGGCTGTGGTCAGGATGTTTCCGTGGCTGCTGGATTTGTTGTGCCTTGGCAGAATCCCATCTGCAGTGCTGTGAGAATGTACGATGTCATCACTTGTTACAGGCACAAACAACACCACAGTGACAACATATTACCAAAGATGGGGTGCTGTGGTCTGATCCTGTCCTGCCAGCCATTCAAAAACAAAAACCCTCTCATTGGATCAACCACCTCCAGTGGGCAACAGCTCAGGGAGCAGGATCCAGCAGGCTTTCCCTTTTCCAGGGAAAACCTGGGCTTTCACAATCCAGCTACACTCATAAATGTAACATACTCAGTTAAAACATATTCAAACATGCTCATCTTAAAACATTCATTTTGGTTAAAAAACTCGCTCATGTCTTCAAGCTCGAGAGCTAGACATTGCAGATGACATTAAGCAATTAAGTTATCATGCAGAAGCAGCAGCATTCAGGATATAATGGGACAGGGGACAGATGCTGTTAAAAAGTGCAAGACACAGTTCAGTGCACCCATATTGTTAAGGCTCACAGAAATTCAAGGAGTGTACAGCACATTCTTGAGACACATTGTTTAGCTGCCAGCCAGGGGGAAACGGCAGGCAGAGGCTCCCAGGACTCTGAACCAGGTCATTCCTTCTCCTCAAGCAGGGGCTGCCCAGGTCTGGGAGCTGGAGAAGGGGAAGGCCAGGGGCTCTCCCTCAGACACGGCTGCCTTGGGTCTGAGCTTCTCCTCCACCATCACCTCCACCACTGTTTCCGTTCCCCCTAAAGACTTTCAGTGAGGTTGCCACGAGGAGGGAGGCGTTTCAGCGAGTTTAGGCTGAGGCCCCTGAGGAGCTGGACTGCAGAGAGAGGCTCTGCCTGCTCTCCACCTCTTCCCAGCAATGGGCACGTGCTCTGGAAGAGCTTTGGGTAAGGGAGGCACTGAGGTCCCTGAGCAACAACTGCCAAGGAACACTGACCCTGTACAGCGGAATTCTTCGCATTCAACACCAGCATCTAGCCAGGAACAGGGTGTGCTGGTCACAGAAGGACATACAGACACATACACCACAGTTTATGTGCCAGTCAGACAGGCAACACTGCCCTTAGCTGGGACACATGGTGTTCAATTTAATTAGGTTTCAGGAAGGGTAAAGATAAAGACAGCAACTCAGTCACCAGCCTGTGTCATTTCCCTCTGCTTCAGCACCGTGGCTCTTTCTCCTTTCTGTAAAAAACAACCAATTCCCTGGCTGAAGCATGAAAAGGCTGAACAAACCCCACACAGAGCCACAAGAAATACACTGCCTTTGCAAGAAACTTTTGAGAGGGGAGGAAAAAAGAGAAAAGAATGAATTTTAGATCCACTAAAGTACTGTGATTAGTCTATTTGCAGACTCTCTTGCCCTACAAGGCAGCCTGCAGGGCAGTCAGCCAGCCAAGGTATTTAGGCAAGATATACCAGAAAACAGGATTTTTCTTCTAACATAATTTGTCAATGGAAACAAATTCATGTTATTACCAAGCATAAAACCCTGCACGAAGCTATAAAAGCAGGGCTTTTGTTCTGCTGCACAGGAGGAGAACCGGGGTTGCTTATTACCCTGTGAGAAATGCCTACAGGAATCCTGCAGGAGGTTTTGTTAGCAATACACTACTTTAACTGTCAGCGCAGGGACTTCATTTTAAATTTATACTCAATAGGTTTATAAGATTTTATAATCAGCTAAAAAAAGTCATAAATGGCCATAGCTCATTCAGCTACTTAAACTAGATGGAAAATTTTCCCTTATCATAGTTTAATAGCAATACATAAATAATTAAATATAAGTCAAAACAAAATTAAAGCAAGGTAGGAGATGCACAGATTTTCACCTTTCTGCCCTATGTCTGTTGATGGAAACATCACAAGGGATTCCTTTCTGCGGACAGAAAAGGCAGTCATACTTCCACACATCATTTTTGGTGTGGAGCCACATCAGTTTGGGGTCTGAAGTGCTGGACAGTCCCTCCCCCATTGTTTCAGCTAAGTCTTAGTTGCTTAGTTATGTGCAACTGCTCACCTGCACCTGCAGAACCCCCATCAGCAGGCAGGAGTGGTGGGATCAGAGAGCTGCCCAGAAACACAAACTCCGCACAGCCCTGGAGGAAATGCCTGGTGGGATGTTCTCCTCCAGGGCAACTCAGTCCTGCAACGAAACCATAACCCTCCCTCACAGCTTTGGCACCATTAATGCAGCTCCAGTCCTCTACATTATCTCAAGTCTACATGCTAGTTTGAATTTCTTATTTTAACCTCAAAGCGTTTTTCCTTTCTCTCTTCCTTCAAACATGTCAAAAAAAGGTGGAAGCTTTTTGGGGTCTATACAAAGACTTTGAGAAAGTCTTTTTTTTATAGCTGGAAAAGTGTTATCAATGCTTTTGGTTCCTGATCATTTCAAATCTCAGATTAGCCCTACCTACTGAAATGATCATTGCAGTACTAAAAAGTAAAAAAACCCAACTCTGTGTTTATGCATCTTCAACACATTCAAGAGGTTCAGGTCCAAGCTGCCTTGCACAAAGGTTAATACTGTTCAGCTGGAGATTCCACTGGTATTTGGTCCAAAATCTCTGCTCTATTTCACGTACTACACCATACAAATGTACATCTGCATGGCAAGCATCAATCTATAAAGTCTCTATATCTGTCACACAGTGTCCTTTGGTGTTCAAGCAAAGCCATTTACCTTTTCTTCTGACAACAGCAGGCTGCACTTGCCAGCATGAGCACCTACATCACACCTGACAATAAATGGGAGCCGCTCCTGGGAAATCCAATGATCTAATTGAAACAAGCAGGCTGTCCTGAAAAGCATTTATTATTCATTGTGGCTCCATTAATACTGCATGGCACAGAAGTGATCATATTGAAAAGGTTACTGTCAGATGAGTAAGGAATCCCTTTGTCACTACAGGAAGGTCAACATCTAAGACTAGGACTGAGGCAGATAGTCAGTAATTTACACACAGCACGATGAAAAATGACAGAGCTGGAGACAGACCCACCACTAGAGCTTCACTTTGAATTATTCAGTAATCCTTTTCTTCTTCTCCATGGAACCTGACAATAGTTTGCATATTTTTAAATTGCCCTGATAAGGCCATGAGAAATGTTCTACGGATAAAAGTGCAGAATACAAATTGGTGCTAGATTTACTCAACTGCCCACAGTAGATCATCCTGACATACTTTTCCCCTTAAGCAACAACATGGAGGAAAAAAAAGCAACAGTGTTTCACTTCCAAGTGTGTATCAGACAAATGTTTCTATTTCAAGATAAAACATGAGACATAAGCGAAAAGGACAGTCCTAGAAGGGAACCTTTCACATATGTGCAAATGCATTTATTAAAAAAAAATCTAAAAAAATCAAAGTAATTTCATTTCTTACATTAATTCCTGCAGTAGGAAGAGATGACAACACACCCTAACAAATGGTGGGTGAAACTGTTTAAGATGGGGAGATAAGAATCTGGATGGAGGGTAACTGTACCTTCCTTCCCCAAACTCCATCTGGATCCAAATAAATTTTGAGGTCTCTACAGAAAATTCTTCTGTCCAGACAGGGCACAATACAGGCTGTGAAAGATCTTTCCTAGCAGCATTCCAGCTCGCACTCATTCCCAGTACTCAGGATTACTGCAGGAGGGAGCCAGCATAACTTGCAGGGGGTGGGTTTTCAGCACGATGATGTTCCCTCTGTCTCTGGCCTCTCTACCCCATGTTCCAGCAAATTTGTGAAAATTTTGTCAGTGGTGCATTCACTGTAACTCCCAGGAAAGACCAATTTCCGTAGATTAACCTGTGATTTCCCTAGATTGACCTGCGAAAGCAGGGAGTGGAGGGAGGGAAAACCTAACATCTTGGAAACAGATGACACCTAATCAACTAACTTTCTGATAATTAATTAAAATGTTACCAGTTCTCTAATGGAAAAATGTTGAATGTATTCCCTAGAACCTTCCATTATTTTTTTTCCATTACATTAATCACTAAAGGACACCTACTACAGATTACCCCTTTCAAACACAATCTTCCTGCTAAAGAAAGTCAGTAATGCTGCCAAGGTCAAATGCCCAGCTAAACCCCAGTGAGAGCAGGCAGCCAGTGATTAGAGCGCTTGGTAAGATTTAGAAAATGTCAAACTGATAAATGATGGCTTTCCCAATTTAAGGCAGAACACATGCAGTGGAGTACACAAGTCAATACCTTCCCATGAATAATGTATTTGCCTTGTGAGGTGGTCCACCACCTCAAAGGAATCAACCTAAGCAAACAAGCTCTAGGTAGGATCTGTTTATACAAAATACAGAAGGAAGGGGGTGTATCTTCTTTAGGTGACAGATGTTCCATAACACCTCAATCCTCTTCCTTTTTTTTTTCCTTTGTGGGTTACAAAGATTTTACTGTTTGTTATTAATAGTAGCTTTAAATATACACTTAATGACAGTGTACTTCTACCCCTTCTCAGATGCATGGAATCCATCACAACATGAATTCATGATCACCAGAACCGTGAATAAATATTTCTCACAAGCATAAGTTACTTCTGTAGATGGTGCAGTACAGGAGTTGCCTGTGATTTGTCTCTTAATTGATACCTTTGGAGATCACGGAGGTGGGAAGAGACTGCTCTGAAGTGTGTTCCATCACACCCAGGAGACAGCTGGCATCGCTGGTATCTCTCTCTTTTTTTCCACCTGCTTCATCATTTTGTCTAATCAATATGAATGGTCACACTCTGGTAGCACTGTAGGTACGAGGTATTTCACTCACCCTGAAGCAGAGGAGTCATTGCAGAGACAGAACAAGTCCACAGCCACAACTTAGGGCATGCAGCACACGGGAGGGGTGCTCATGAGGGAGCATCCACGTGTAGAGATGTAGCCAGTATGGCACTGGAAAATGGGAGGAGTACTGGGGGACTGGAGCTCTGGAGGAGCCAGAGATTGGTGTCACCTTCACCCCTTTATAAAGAAAATTCGGCAGACTGACAATGAGAAGGTGCCTGCTGCAAAATACCATTTAACACTAACATTGTCCCGAGGCAGAGCTTTGTGGGGAAAGCAATAATTAATACCATCCTCTGCACAAAGGCAAATGAGGAGCACAGGACTCAGAGCGTGCTGGCAAGCATGCTCCTTGAGACAGAGGCTGTCCAGGGCAGAACTGGGCTGTGAGTTCACCTGAGAGCTCTCACACGGCCAAGCTAATCATGAACTTCAGCACCTTGTTACACCAGAGCTGTATTATTCTTTATCTGGCATCCCCTGCTTGGATGAACATAACTAGGCCATGTCTTCTGAGCAAATTATTGCCCATCTTCATTGTTTTAAAACAATCGTTACCCGCAGAGAGATTATTTCACTGAGTCAGAAATTCATAAACAGAAAGAAGTGACAAGACACGTTTGTTAATGGCACATCTCCAGTCACAACAGGGACTCAACCCTTGCTGGCACCTTTAGCTGTTAAACCGTATCTGCTAAAGAAAACACAACTAAAAATCAGGAAACCAGATGAAGGTTCATACTGAATAAACAAATTATACTACCTATAAGTTTTCTCCAAAGTGGGTAACATTTCTGCTACAAGGTGCACAGGAATGGAAAATATTTCCTCAACCTACACGCCATTTTGAAGATACAACAAAAGAGAATACAGATACCCATCTTTACATCACCAGGTTCACCCACTGGCAGCCTGCCTGTCTGAGTGTTGGGCACTGGCTTTGATTTAGCAGTTTGGCCCCCTCTAAACCCAAGGCCTAGAGCCGTGGAACAGCTCCATCTGAACAGGAGACAGTGGGAACAGCAGCCTGTGGACCCACCCTGAGTGGTGATGAAGGAAGGATAAGCATCAGCAACTTGATTTCCATGAGTAGTTCCAAAGGAGTCCAGGTCTTCAGTTCACTGCTATTCCAAAATAAATCATCAAACATGCTACTTCAACGAACAGTGGATGCAACTTCACAGAACCAATATTAAGTCAGTAAACTACAGAGAAAAAACCAACCAAACAAAACCCCCCGAGTTATTTGTTTCCTTTTCTAAGCCTTAAGGAAATAGGTGTTACAGCTGTGCTCTGTGTACTGAGCACGCTTGTTCAGCAGTGGTTCAATGGGGAAACCTGTACAAACTTTTGAACTGTGGTTATGGTGGTACATTAAAGGTTTTCAGTCCCTGGGGGAGTTTATGGTCCCTGCACACGTCTTACAATATATGGCTTGTCTTACACACACAAAGCACACACCGTAACTGCAAACACTTGCCCGTGGGACAGACTGCTTTACGGCTTAATATGCTTATGGTTGTAATAAAATTTATTTTAGGAGAAAGCAGTAAAACAAAATTTAGAGAGTAGAATAATGGGATAATTATGCTTTAAAACCAAATGGGCTTTCTTTATGTCACCGTTTCATAAAGTCACAACAATTTATTACAGCAGTACCTCAATAACATCACTACCTACTGGTCAGTTGCCACTTCCATTATAAATTCTGCTTTTCAAAACCTTCATAGAGTGCAGCAATTCCAGCTTGTATTAAACTAAAACTTGCCATATCGACAAGTTATCAGCACAAATGCAGTTCTCCACACCTCAAACGGCTAAAATCCTTTTTTAGGATCAGGATATATTTGGGGGAGAGAGAGTCAGGGGTAGAAGGTTTGCTTCCAGGAACACAAGTGAACAGTACGACAATATTAGCTTAAAAATATCACAGCCTTTTCGAGGTTCTCAGTGTTTCTGGCATTGCAGGGATAAGGAATGGAACAGATCCTTCGGCTGGTTAAAGTAAAGCCCATGGAGCCAAAAGTAGGGGCACGGGGGAAGAGGGAGGAAGCCCAGTTATTTATGTACTAGGAATAATACAGTACCCTGTATTTTACAGCTTAGACAGGGAGGCCATGCCCTGGATTTCCTGTACATGCGAAATTTTTATTCACTAGAAGTTGAGGAATCAAGAGCAGTTTCTTAAGTGAAAGAGGAGACAAATGAGGCAGAAAAAAAAATATTTAAAAACACCAGTAGGCTTTCAGCTCTGTATCAGTATCCTCACATAAACAGTAATCTCATAAAAATTAATATCAGACATTTTTTCAAGAGAAAGTTCAGAGCATTCTGTAACACTTAGCATGCAAATGAGACAGTAGTAACACATGCATTCAGGCTGAACATTTGATAAGTTCCAAGTTTGTGAAATGAGTCTTACAGACACAGATACCGTCATTTCTCATTCCTCCAATTGTTCCTCGCTCTGGCTTCCTTCAGAAGCAGCTGGAGGTTCAAAGGTAGCTCTGGGATGCCTCCCTCAGCACGATCTCTTTCGGGCAGAAGCAGCCCAGCCCAGGGCCAGCCACAGCTCATGAGCCTTGGCACGGCAGAACCCGAACTGCCCCACAGTGCTGGGGAGCGCCTGCTGGCCCTGGTGCGGGGGGAAGATGCTGCTGGTGATTGCAGCAGTGCCAGAGCCCAGCCACCACCTGAGCTGCACATCTGAGAGCCAGGAGCAATCCTAGAGCCAGGCAGAGAGCCCCTTCCAGGGATCCAGCAACAGAGCAAATCCTTCAGGCCAGAAGAGACTTGAGGATTCCATTTTAGCAAAACAATTTACAAGTCTATTCCACATGTTACCTGTAACCTTGTGCATGCTTCTTTTGTGTCTGGCTATTAAAATTGAGTTGGCACTCAGCACCTCCAGTATTGATCAGAAATCAGTAACACTGTCCTGCTGGAGACATTCTGTAGAGAAGAATGGTAGTACAGGATCATCCAGAAAATCACTACTTCCTTCCCCATATTGTGGCAAGACTGCAGGGAAGTCCACACAGTCTAAATTCTGTATTAATTCTGAAGCTTTCCAATTTACCACTTCTTCACATCAAATATAGATTAGTTTCTTTAATTGCCCTGTATAAATTCATAGCTGAGATGTTTGACTTGCCCAGAACAAATTGTCTGTCAGGATGATGTTTTGCAGCCAAGCAGATAGCTTAATTGGATATTTAACTTAACTGCAGGCTTTGTTTCTTCACATTTCAAGTCTTCTTCCTTAGTGTTTGCTGAATTATGCATTCTGAACACATCTTTAGATTGTCTGACTTCAAGTAAGTGTTCTGTTATTCTTTGAAAATAAACATGTTTCACTGTTAGCTTCTAGCTCCCTGCCATTCCTACATGATTTTCCCATATTCCAAAAAACCCATGACAGGCAGGTCCCTTCAGGACATGAAACACAAAACAACTCTGCTGTCTCCAGTTAGCATCTGGAGAATTACAATCTAGAAATATTTATTTGCAGATGAGAACTGTCCCCGGCAGTGAAGCAGCGCACACCTGGGTGGAGCACAGATCTGCAGAGGTCTAGCAAGTGCAGGCTAACCCAGCTGACAGAACAGGATTCTACCTAAATCTTCTGCTGCTTACGTGATTCCAGACTTCCCATGTCTTTGTTTATTTATGGCCACAAACTTTACCCTAGAGCTCAGCGGGAGCATCAGCTCTGCCACCTCCCCACACAGGCCAGCACCACCTTCACACGCAGGCAAGCCCCACAAGAAGTCAAGCCAGGGAAACACAGTGGAAGCCAATATTTCACCCTGTGTCTCTGACTTCCCCACAGAGCTTCCACCAGGAAAAGCAAACTGTCATCTCAAATCCCAGCCTCCTTTTCCCTTTGCTGCTATCAGGGTCTGGAGAGGGCAGTTTATTGGCAGATTATTAACCACTCGCAGCCCACACAACACACTGCCAACCCAAGCTGACAAACCAGATCCAACGGCCCATGTTATAATGAAAGGAGGAACCTCTGGAATGCCCTTGCTCTCACCAGATCCTTAACATTCCCCTGATGCAGTTTTTCATATTTTTGTGTCATGATAAGCACTTAAGAGAAAACAGAATATATACTCAGAATTTACATCCCACAGCATATGGCAAATTGGATCAAGAGCTTAGTAAAGTGAATAAATTACATAGATTGGGATGCTTCTGATTTTATTATCAACTGTCTTTGGGCATCTGTTCTCTTTGAAAGCTGCACAACTTTTGCTGATAATGGCCTCCCCTCCTCCTGCTTAGCACAGTGTATGATTCCATTGTCTAACTGATTGGATGTTTGCTAACAATTTTTCAACGTCACTTATTCAGACATTATTGATTTTCAATTGCATCTAATTGCATGACATTCAGAACTCGCAGGTAAGAAGCATTCTGTGAGATGAGGTCAAAATGATAATGCTGAAAGTCCAGCAAGAGTCAGAAAACCCACTCCCATAAGTCTTACATGCACTTGTATGTACATAATAGTGCCCCAAGTAAAGCCAACCAGCTCACGAATGTCCTCTGAATGACATCCTAGCATTAGATCTCACACCTGGATTTACAGGCAAAGCAACACTGGTTCTGCCTAGGACAGTCTACTGAAATCCATCCAGGACTCAAAAGGCATTTGCTGTGCTGGTTTTTTCATTTTTATACCTTATTATTAGTAATGACAGGATAACCTTCATGACTATTTTATAATTTGCTTTTAAACAAGTTCTACTTCGTATTTCTCTTTTACTCCATTACACGACAGAACTTGGCCTTTTTGAAGAAGTTCATTGCAATTCAATTTATAGTCTCTTCTTCAGCACTGGAATACAGATTTCTGAGAATATAAATTGATGTGGAATGAAACAAATCTGCTCTACAGAACAGGATGCTCAAGATGAACTGAATGTTCAGTTTATGTATGAAGGCAACTTTAATTTAGCTGTAAAGCTGCGTTGCATCCTGCTTTGATAAAAGGCTTGCACTGCACATAATACATCACTCGAAATGCCCGTGCAGTTAGAGCAGGAGCAGCAATGGTCTTACCAGTTCAAAAGCATCTGATGAAGGGAACCACAGTCTTTTGACTAAGATATGATAAAAATTAATAATGAACACCAACTGAAACCAAGACAGAGAGCATTATATAGAGTAGATGGTGAATGACACTATATATATACACACAGAGAGCTGAGAAGTTGCTTTTCAAATAGTTAATGAATAATTAATGGTGCACTTGATGAAATGAATTTGCTTATTTTCATAATTTCCATACTGTCAAACCCTTTGCACCTACATCAGAAAAAGGGACAGGAGAAGGAGAAGAAAATGGCAATTTGTTTGAAAGCCTGCTTCATTAATATTCAAGATCATCCATTTTAAAGCAGCCATTTACAAATCAAACAGTCAGTGTGTGCCATTTTGCATACCAACGATATTATAATATGAACAACATCGAATTTCAATTACAAGCACACGAAGCCAAAATCAGCTCTCAAGCAAAAGTAGGATAGATGAACAAAAACGCTCTAAATTCTTAGTGTAGGACTTGATAGAACTTTTGAGCTTTCTCTCTCCTTGAAACAAATTATTCCTTTGTCCTGAGCATGTCCTGTCTCTCAATTTGGCCACAGAAATACCCATCACAAGTGTTTTGTAGAAAAAATTGGCAATTAGTAAACAAAGGATCACCATAATAAGCTAAACCTAAGTACAAACTTACTGGTAGCTCTTCATTTAGTTTAACATATTTTCCAGCATTGACAGTATTAGTTAGTGGACCAGCAAAGACAGAGATGCATTCTTAGATATGGGAGCAAGACTAAAGATCTCTCTTTAAATTCAGGTAAGAAAACACAGAGCTCTGCAAGCTGTAAATAGAAGTGAGCTTTCCCTCCCAGCAAGGTTCTGCCAGAGTTTGGCAGGAGTTCCAAGTCAGTTATAGTCTTCTCTGAAACTAGAAAAAAAATTATTTTCAGTAATTGCAAGCGATCAGAAAGTCATCTAGATTTCAACTGCATAACAAAAAAATCCCTGGAGCTCCAGCATGTGTCCTGAAGACATTAAGCCAAAGTTTCTTCACTCAGAACTCTTGGATTCAGGATGTAAAACACACCAGTTTCTGAACAGAGGCTTCGGGAGACTGACTCAGTTCATGCTCTTGAGGATCCACACAGCACATCCACCCCCACAGCCAGGCAGGACAAGGCTGCAGTCAAGTGACTCTGAAGAATCAGGAGTTCTGGATACAACAGTAAGTTTAGTGCCTAAAATGTTTACAGGAGAGGCTGGATTAAAACATGCACTCTGCTGGTAAAGGGGAAAAGGAATCTCAGTGGCACAAAGGTGCAGCTGGGATTTGTGTTTGTGTAGGTACCAGCAGCTCCTGAAAGGGTTGGTGTGGCCAAGAGGCTTTGCCATAGTGCTGGTGCACAGAAGAAGTGACTCACACAGCATTTACAGACTGCGAGCAGCAGGACAGAAACGCCAGCAGGTAGATCAGAGGGTTATTAGGAGGAGAAAAAAAACCCAACAACATTATTATAAAATACCTTCTAACCCAAACACTTCATTGCTGGCAGGAGGGAGATGCCTGGATATCACAGCAAAGGACTGTGCTGCAGGTGCTCAGCACAGCCACCCAGGGGCCACTGAACTGGAGCAAACTGCCGAGCTGCAAGAGCAAAAGGGCAAAACAGTGGAGGTCTGAGCTACAGAGCCCAGGCACCCAGCAGGGAAGGCTGAGGGATCAAAGGTGCAATTAAAAGTCTACAGACAGGAATAGAAACACGGACCAGCAAAGTTACAGAGCTTCAGATGTAGAAACAGCAGGTAACTCCACAGAGGGTGGGAGATGCATTAAGGTCAACCCAGGCAGGATTTCAATCAAGAGGAGCAAGGTAACTCCTGGTCAGAGGCTGAGAGGGCATGAAAATTAATCTCTGAGTGCTGCAGAGGATCTAAGCTGCTGAAAGAGGAAGAGCCGGGTCCAAACTGGACAAGAGTAACAGAGCAGACCAGCAGGCACAGGACACACTCTGCATCAACAGACGTGGCTAACGCTGGGTAAACATTTTTATTAGATCAACACCTGATTGCTATTTACTACTTCAGATAAAGACCAGAATATCACGAGAATGGTAAAGAGTTTTATTCACTTGGCAAGAACTGCTGACCTGGAAAGCACATGGCCATCACTTGCATTCCTGAACCTGGTGTGGGTTAGCTCTCATCCATTAAAAAAAGAGCTGCCAACTGATTGTTGTTACCATTAGCAGAACCCATGTTTTATTAGAATCTCTCCCAGAAAAGTTATTTGGTCTTGTTTTAGCAATACAAGTGAAAAAAAAAAAATAGTAGTGCCCTGGGTTTTTTTCTCCTCTCATGCCTCTTTCATGGATACAAATGTGTTTTCCTTTCCATCTAAAGTGGATTTATTTGACTCTGGTTTCAGTGCCCTGACCACACTCAGTTACAAACACCGTATCTCTTCACTAATTTCCAGAGCTTTTAAACACCCAGTATTTTATCCCCATGAATGCCTTTTAATCAAGCAACTTTTCAGTCTTTTTTTTCATACACTAAGTGGATTGAATTCATATGTTTTTCACTTGAAGACACATTCTGAAACCTCTGAAGCATTTTTTTATGATGTTTTTCCAAACCCTAGAGTTTTGCAACTTCCATTTTGAAAGTCTCCAGGACTACCTGCAACAGAGATATTTGCCTCTTGTTCCTGCTCATTATTGCCCAGAGTGCCCCATGTTCCTGTTGCTCTGCAGTACCACACCTCTTTGGATTGTCCAGGATATTCCCCTTCCAAGAGTCCCTAACGGATTTTTTCCCCCAGGATATGCTTTCATCCAAGATCTCTCACAGCCCATGCCTTAGACTGCACTCCACGTAACAAAATCAAGCTTTATGTAGCACAACTCACCTGTCACACCCAAACATATTAACCTTTTATGTTACTTTGTGATCACTGAATAAACATCAATCGTCAGGTCCTGGAACATGTCCCACAGAACTCCAGACCAAGGAAATTATGTCCTCTTGGCATCTACCTGTGAGATTTGTCAGCTTGCCCCTTCCTGATCCACACGCTTCAGAATCAAAACACTGTGGATTTCTAAATGAAGTATCTTTAAACAGTTTGGGGAAGTTAAATTGGTGCAATTACATCCAAATTTATAATCTCAGGAGAAAGCTCTAGGCTTGCCTAGTGTTTTTTCCAACAAAGCCATGTAGATGGACTTTAATTAAACTCTTCTACTTATAGAACTGATATTTCCCAAGAGCTCTTAGGTTTTATGCATCCTTATTAAAAGTTACACACATTTCAGAAATTCGGCTTACAACTGTTCCTTTCCTAGAAACAAAAATCATTGCTTTTACCACCCACCACTCAAGGACTCTACCCTTTTGCTTCTGTTTTCCCTTCCACATCCTCCTTTAAGTATTTTAACAGTTTTTTAACTTTTAATTTACATTTATCAGCTTGAACTACTGTACCTAAGCACATTCAGATCCTATCTGTAGTTTCAATTAAAAAAACTGAGAGTGGACCTACAAAAGCAGATTTTTCTGGAAGAACAGAAATTTCCTTCTTCAACAAAGTTCACTTACAACAGTTTCTTCTTTGGTCATGCAAGCCCTTCCCAGGGTATCATTCTCCATAGGCTGAAACATGAGGAGCTTTTCTTGCTGCATGAGTCACTTCCCTACACCAGCATAAAAACCTCTGATGTTACTCAGGATGTTCTTTATAATTATCTGGAGATGCAGATCTGCATGAATAATGTATATATTGGGTTGGTAACAGAACCAAAATATATATTAGAAGTTCATTTGACTCGTGCAAAAAGTGGAATGTTAAGGCTTTTTAAAGGAGTACAAATGTAAAACCCCGTTTCAGAACAACCTCTGAAGGATTTTTGAGGAGCAGAAATTTAAGAACAGCCTAATTGCAAATACCCATTTCAAAGGTTTAACAACCAACATTCCTGAAAAGTTTTCTGCCACTTTTGGAATACTGGATTATGTCTGAAAAAGATGGAACCCAAGGTTAAGAGAACTGTCTCCTCAAAAAATTCAGCAAGTTTCTTCTCCAGAAAAAAAATCCCCCCGTCCTAATTGCACATAGATCTGCTTGAGTCCCTGCTTTTCAATTCCAGCGCACGGTTAAAGGATGAAATTGCAGTGTGGACTCCCAGGCTGGCACGAGCTGTGGGTGTGGGCTGCGGCCTTGGGCTCGTGTCCTGCTGTGGGATAGACAGGATGAAGTGATCAAACCCTTCTTAAGCAGCAGCCTGGACAAATCCTGCAGCCATGCAACAGGCCTGGAAGTTCTCAGTCTTCATGTACTTTCATAAAATAAGATAAAGCTGAATTAGCGCCAGATCACACTATTCACACAGGGCATTAAAATAATTTCCAGTCATACAGGGACACTCAGTAAAACTCTGCCTGTGCACCCACGTTACAAAGCTCCTCGCTATTGCACAGCTTCATCTAATCCCAAACAAATCTGGTTATCAGCAGAGGCTTCACGGGTACCCTGTTTCAGTCCATGCAGTTTTCATTTTGGATAGCTGGATTTTCTAAGGTGTCTGTTAAGAAGAGTGCTTAGGACAACAATTGGCTTCCAAAGCATATTTAACCAGGCAGGGCAGATGCACTTGCTGCCTGTCCACATTCTGTAAAGAATTAAGTACCCAGTGGTAAAAGGACAGTTCAAATGCCATGAACAGAGGAATACATTTTTTACAAATGGGAGGGAACTATGAAAATGCACTGCTTTAGGTCACCAGCTGTATTGCAGGGATGAGACCTGAAACTCTGCCTCCTTCTGCAGTTTCAGCATTAACGCACCAAAACTCCAATCAAATCTTTAGACCTTAAGTGTACTCTTATTTATAAATAAAATAAATTATATCACATAAAATTCAAGAGATGGTTCATTGCACTGGAGCATAGTTAAATCTGACTGGGCTCCTCTGAGCTTCATAGAAGCCACGATAAAATCTTCTTGGAACAAAAATAAATAATACAAAATAAATGGCTGAGCAAATTAGATTTCCTGGTGTTTCATCTAATTAATCCACCTCTTAACTCGAATTGGTTGGCTTTTTAATTACCAGTTACTCTCATCTATACAATTAGGGGCTTTTCTGCTCATACCTTTTCTTTAAAGTTTGCTGCTATTTCAGTGGGGTCTTTGGGTGTGTGGTGTTACGGGGTTATTGTTTGGCTTCCTTTAAATAAAGGGTCTGGCTTATTCACCTGCATGGGCATAATACTGGAAACGACGATAATCTACCCCCCCTGCTTAAAGGAATTACTTTCTAAGAACAGCTAAATCAGACTACATTTCTAATGCCTTGTCCCTGGTATAAAAGAGCAGCATAGAAATCCTCCAGGTTAGCTATTGACCAACTTTGCTGTAATGCAGAGGATTCTTAACAAAGCTTACATTGGGATGAATTTACAAAAAATCATTGTTGGATATTACACAAGGAATTTTAAAAGCACAACAACATTTTTTACTTAGTTCCAATATTTAAGCCAGAGATTTAAAATAGTATATTTAAAGTGACCAAAATTTAATCGTAAAAGAAAAAGCCACAAAGCTGTTTGAATATGATCTATACCATCCATCTCTAACACTCGGATTCCAAAATGTTGGTCTGTTGAACTGATGTCTTTCCAATACAAATCACAGTACTATTCTGGGTCACTTATGAACAAAGGGGGAGTGCAAACCTAGTACTTTTAGCAGCCTTCATTCATTTTTAATGTCTCACTCTTGCAAGGAAATTGCATGTTGCCACCAGAAACATAATTCACAATGTTGTCCCTCCAAATCAACTGCCACCTTGCTTGGTTTACAATGCTTCAACCAAAAGCTAAAAAAAACCCCTTCAAAATTGAAATTTAAGTAGTATAGGGAGTTTTCTTGGTCATCCAAGAATGTTCCCCTACATGAATTCCCCTGTATTTACACATCTGTGTTTCCTGCGAGTTTGTACCTCCCTTACAGCACACAGCTGTACCTGTCAGACACAGACTCCTACTTCCTGAACTTCCCTAAC
Source organism: Rhagologus leucostigma (assembly GCA_013397725.1). NCBI lineage: Eukaryota > Metazoa > Chordata > Aves > Passeriformes > Rhagologus > Rhagologus leucostigma. The sequence continues at coordinate 506,292 of VZTD01002079.1, read as the reverse complement.
AACACAACCATAAATCACAAATCCTGCAGACAAATGAACTTTATTAAACAGTTCATGCTGCTCTCAAGGAGCTCCCTGTACAAGCCCCTCTGTCCTACATGGCTGCAGGTAGAGAAGCAAAGCACATTAACTGCTACGGGTAGAGTACATTTATTGGGTAACCCAAACATCACGCAAAGATCTCACACGTTTTTTCATTTAGAGGAAAAAAAAAACAGTATTAAACTGGTTTTCCACAAAAAAAAAAAAAGGGAAAACAAGGTAATTGCTTGATGCATTGAGGTGCCATTGAATTATGTCATTTGATGGCTGAATACCTTACGAGGTGGCACTGCACAGACAGCACAGCTGTCTCCTGGCTACACTGCACATCCTGCTCCTCTAAGCCAGCTGCAAGGTGCCACAGGACTCCTGAGCATCTGACATTTCTTCACTGCCTGTCTCAATCCAGACTGCACCCAGAGCAAGTCTGGGGTTTTACACTCAGGGAGGGGCAGCAGGGGGTGGTGCAAGGGGAGTATTCAGATTTCAAGTTCTTTAATCTCCATCCAGGAGAGTCATGAGGCAGCGCTAGAGGGCTACGCATTATTTATTCTAAACATCTCACGGCAAGAGACAAACACAGCCTTTGAAGTGCAATTAAAAAAAAAAAGCCCAATTTAATATAACCTCAAGATTTCTTGTAGCATCAAAAATTGAGAAGGAAGCATCATTTATCACAGTCTGGAGGCTGGGAAACTTCACAGTAGGTGCATTTATCCTGGCAGTATCTCTGGTATTTTATATTTCACCTCTTGAAGGGCTGGAGCTATTTTACACACATAAGCACTCACCAGTAAGATCTGACATCAAAATTAAAATGCAGTTGTGTAAGTGTAAACAACATCTCAGAGTCAAAAACCAGATGGGGTAGATATTAGCTCAAGAGCTATATAAAAAGGCAAGGATAGCTTAAATAGGGAGAGACTGACATGGAAAAATCACTTTAACTACATTCCTACTTTACCTTAGGAGACATTTTGACAGGATTATGTAAAACAATCAAGTTTTCCTGAGAAACCATCCCAGCAGATCACAGCAATATGCTCCATCTGATCTCACCATCTTTTCTGGACATTTATATGTCAATCTCCAGAGATCCATGAGGTGGCAGCAAGATAAGATGCAGACATTTCATATATTTTCATAAATTTATTGTAGGCAAAGATTAATCCAATGATGTACAGCCACCAAGTTTGACACTGTAAAGTCTGCATCAGTGGCTGTGACTGAGATGCACAGTATCTCCATTTTAGTAAAACCTTCACAAAACCTTAGGTGTCCCTGCCCACGATGTCTCTGAGCATCACCTTCCAACCCAGATCTTTCTGGAATTCCTCAGTGCCCTAAATTTCAAATTCAATCATTCAGATGGGTCTTACATATTCCCTCCCAATTCTCTTCCTCCTGCTGAAGCCTCTGAGCCTCTGACATCCGCCACGTCTCTGGAGTCACTGCCAGATCCAGACACCATGAGGCTGAAATGCAGGAGATTAGAGAAGCTGAGTTTCTTTTAAAGGAAGGGTAATGAGAGCAGCCGGGTTCTGCTAGATTACATTTCCCTGCAGCAGTGACAAGTTTCAGCCAGGCAGTTTCACTTGCTGATACAGCAACACCAATAACTTTAATCAGACCTCTTATCCTCAGGGACTGCACAGAGAAAGGCATGGTGTGAGGGAGAGGGAGAACAGGCCAAGCAGAACGGAGTGTGCTTAGCCAGGGCACGTGCACAGTGTGCATCATGGAGCAGCACAGGTTATAAAACCTGATCCTCTCAGATAAGAATACCTCTGATCATCCGTTCCCAGAAGGGCTCCATAATTCATATGAAATTATGCAGGGCAGAACTCTTAATCAACATTAAGGACACAAATGCCACAAAACTTGGTGTTTGAATTACACACACTGAAATCACAATGTCAGCTGTGCCTCGGTCATAAAAATCATGGAAAAGGAGAATTATTTGGTGTGCATTCAGTATGATTCACCTGGGCTTAGAGTGCTCAAACAGAAATATCTTCATTCTGAAACTCTCATATATGAGATGTACCATCAGGCCCCTTCACATTTAGAAGACTCAACCAGTCCCTTTGCAGCAGTTGTCTCGCTAGAATTATACAGAATTTTGTAGTATCTCTGCTGAAGAGGAGTAACATTTGTGTTCATACTCTGCAATATTTCATTTGTCATAAAAATCAATAGAAATTTTCAGAAAGGGCATTTTGTGCTCTGAATGTGCTAATATGACATTCACCAGGCCAAATTAATTCTCCAAGCAACAACTGGCTTCCTGGAGTTTTGATTCAAAACAAGAGCCCAGTCTATTTCTCTCCTCCCCCACCGCCTGCAGCAAGGGAAATTCCACCCTCGGTGATGTGCAGAGGACAGCAAAGAAGTTATGACAGCTCCACTTTAGATTTGCCACCTCTGTTTCAGTCAGTCATTCCCAGCCCCTGAGTAAGACACACCAGTTTGTTTCCTGTGATTCACTCCCCACCATCCTCTCCTGCATCTCCCACTTCTAGTGGGGGTTTCACACACTTGGGCTGTTACGTCTACAATCCCATTCAATTTCCACGCTGAAAGCTCCATCCTGGACAAAACCTCAGCCACCCATCAGGGGTTTTCAGGAGTCCCATCCACTGATGGGATCTAAGAGCAGGAAAAGGACCCTTGATTCGGTGAATGCGAACATTTAAGAGAATATGTTTATCACAAACCCAATGGCCCCGGATCTTCAGGAGAAACACGTTGGCTTCGGAGCCCTGACCTTCTGCCAGCAGGCTTTGGCAAGTGAAAAACCTAAACTCCAAAAGATGTGTAGGTTTCCAAGAGGAACAGCTCCCTGCCTGCCCAGTACAGTCCAGCAGTTGGGTTTCCTCGGGTCCAAAAGCACAAGGAGTGGCCAGCTCTTCCACAGCCAGCCCTGGGCCTGTCTGCAGCCACCAGTGGGTTTAGAAGCAGGAGCTGGCAGGGACCCCAGCAGTCCCTTTCACCTCCAGTGCCACATAGTGCAGCTCAGGAGGAAAAAATCCACAAACGCAGCAAACATCCACTAGCAGCAACATCTGCTGCAAATCATCCCAGCTCTACTTTCCATCTCCAAATGGACCTGGCCTTTCCTTGGCATTCTCCTTCATACACCCCAAAATCCCTGAGCCCTGCCTTAGAGGATGAATCAGCCGAGGCACTCACAGACCTGAAGCGAGGAGCAGAGAGCACCCTCTGCCCAGGCACAGTGCAGAAGCCTCATCTGGGTGCCCCCAGAGCAGGTTCCTCGGCTGGCCAGGGAGAACAGCCTCCTTCATGCAGCCTGTCCTCCCACCCCAGAGCAGGGCTGAACACCAAGGACACCAGCTCCCGCCCAGAGAGGCAGCACGGGAGGGGAAACAGCCCTGAAACCAGAGCTCAAGGAACAAGAACGTCTTGTTCCCTCCCTCCAAAAGGCAGACACCCGTGTGTGATACTGTCCTGGTGCCTTCCTGTTGACCATGGTTTACTCAAAAAGTACAAGGATTTTGATCTCATGCTACATCATTGTTAGGAAAAAGTGAAGGGCTTTGGTTTAGTGTTGAAAAGCTTTTAGAGACTAAATATATAATTCATCTAAACGGTATCTGCTCCATCAGACACAATTCTGGACAGGTTAATGCCAGCCTGTCACACTTTTCAATGAGCAGCATCTTTATCTTGCCCATATAATTCAAATATTGTACATAAAAAGCAGTGAGGAAAAACCTTGGAAGATGGAATAATGTTAAAATAAAATAGAATTAAAATGCATTTCCAGTCAAGAATGCAAGTGCTCAAAAAATGGCACACTACTCCACAGCAGAGCTGTACAAGCAAATTGATTATTTTGGTTCACTGACAGAACAAAAAAACCCCAGCTTTTACTCACAGCAGAGGGTTACTTTACCCTTCTGAAAATAAAGATAGAGACATTTGAAATTAAAAGTCTTCTCAAGCAAAGAACCCTGGCCCCAGCAAAAATGTTCAGTCATTTTAGCTGACCAAACTTTTTGTTAATAAAGCAATGGATTGAGCACCCTCCCTCCTTCAAGTCCCAGCAGATCCAAGCCCACTGCTCGTTCACAGGTGTCTGTTGCTGTTTCACAGCTGCAGGAGTTCATGCAGGAACACAAGCATCTCACACACAATTTACTGCCTCTGTGGATACCTATCGAGGACAAAGTACATCCATACTTTTCAGGGCTCCTAAAGAGACCTAAGGCTTAGAAATATATTTTTATTTAAAATGTCTTTATTTAGTGTAAAGAAAATTCTATTGTCAGATGGAAAAAAAAAGCAGCAAATTTAATAATAAAGTTCAGATGTCAAAGCTAATCTGTTATTCTAAATTTTAAATGTGACATTTTCAAAAGGACTAACATCAAACTGTAATTTCAACCTCAGTTTGGAGGTTTTATCTTCCATAACTTTGCAAGTGTACTGCAGAACACCTATTTCACATAAAACCCCTCTGGATCCTTCCTAAGTTACTACAAATAAAACACTCCAAAAAATCTCTACTCCAGTGGTTCTCTCTCTTCCATCACAATTTGCCTGCAGTGTTATTAAAAAAAAAAAAAATCTATCACACAACAAAACCTAAGTGGAGCTCATGTGCTCAATCAGCACTCCCACCTCACAGGAACAAATCTTGTTTCCAATAATGTTAATTACTTTTCTTAGCAATCCTCCTCTTCTGCATTCACAGCTCCCATTTTAAGCCATTGTATAAACTTCTGCCAGGGTAACCTCTGTTTGAGGCAGATTAACACAATAAAAGTATTTTAAATTGATTGGTTTATGATTTATGAAGGATCAGAGCATTGCTGGCAGTCAGTAAGTGCCTGCTATTTAGGAGGCAATCTAATTATTTGGTATGTTTCCAGTTAAAACTGTTAATAGTCCATGTTCATACAGGGGTTTGGGACTCTTCTTCCCCCGTAAAATGCTCAGGTTTGCTGCTGATACTGCCTTGCACCTGACATCCTGCCTAACACAGCAACGCCACGTCTCACCCGGCACGGAGAGAACACCCGACCCCACTTGTGCGAAGAGCTTTGCTGCTGCTTCCAAGGCAGCCTGGGGTTTATGTGCCCTCTGGTACTAAGGAAAACCTTCGTGTGAACTTCTAGAATCCAACCATTTTCGGAGCTCCAATCCCACTCTTGGGGACACAGGCTCAATACTGAACCCCCCCTCCCAAAATGGGAGAGCTGAGGCTGCTGTGAAGGCACCCAGGACTTAGGGAGCAGCCAGGTTTCAGTTCAGGTCTGTCTCTGACTGCCAGCGCGCTCTGCGCTGCCCAACAGAGGAAACACCAAATGGGTAGACAAAAAAAAAATTAATATAAAAGCCATGATCTAAGAATCTTAAATACTTTTTTCCCACTGAAACATCCAAATTGTTCTTTTTCCTCACTCCAGTTTCACACAAATCCAGTGCAATCAGGAATTTCAGAACAACTAAACCTGCACCCACAGTGGTGACTGGGTGGCCAGAGAATGGGGTCAGCCTGACCCTGTCTCTATTGTCCAGAAAATATCATGTGCCTTTTGAGTAGCCAGGAGGATTTTTTATTCTCAGCTCTACCAATGAGTACCCTAAAAAGAAATCATGCCCCTTTTTCACTTGATAATCCCACGTGTTGAGACTGACACTACAATGATCCATTAATTAGGAAGATCTTATCTCTCCCTAGCTGTACACACTGAATAGTTACTAATGACTTCTTTTAATTCTCATAACAGATTTAACTGGGAACAGCGAACAGTTAATCCATATCTTTTAAAGGCCCCCATAAAAATTACATTGCAATCCAAAGGGGACTATTTATATGCTAAGAGAAGAGTTTGACATCTAAATGCACTAAAGATGAGAAAAGAGGATATTAATGTTCTTTCCTAGCTTTTAGAATAAAGAAAAAATTGGTAGATCTGAAGACTGAGCCAACCTGGACTATTTATGTAATTGGAAGAACATCCTTTCTGTATCAAACTTGGGCACAGAAACAACTTTGTCATCACCACATACTTACCAGCATTTTTTGCAAAATTAGCCTACTGGCTCCAGAGAACCACCCAGGTGAAACATCCTCCCCATAAAGGGGAACTAAGCAGAATTACGAGCCATCAGCAAAGCTCTCTTCTCTCCTCACATAATCCCACATCCAGAGACACTGAACACATTTTGTTTAGTTCCCTTTTCCACCATCCCATAGGCAGCAGCAGACAATGGATTTATGGCTGCACAGCAAGAAAAGGCTGTGTTATACCTCTCATCATTACATCCCATTATATCATGTTTTTGCCTTTATTGACAAACTTAGGTGCCTTACTCCATTTTGTGGTCAATATAATCTTCAGCTGAAGACAGCAAAAAGCTGCAGTTTTTAATAAAAAAAAGCAGATATTAGGTATTGATGTACACTTCTAACTCAGTAATTCAGTAGATTAGCAAGGGTGGTATTCTCATTTCCATATGCATTCTTCGTAATGTGTTCCAAGTACAATTATACAAACTGCTTAATATTTCTGAATTAAGCAAAACGAGCCTCTTGTGGCTAGAGATATTTATTATTCTAAGTGTTTTAGGTAGTTAGGTTAATTTCATTTAGATTACTATCCACTGCTTGACACCCTTAACATCCTTCACTGATATGCCAATGCTTTGTGTATCAGCCAAGGAGCTCCTCCCATCAGCGCTTTGCTGGGAGCACCCTGCATTACAAAAATCAAATCCTTTAACTTCGCTGCTGCATGCTCTACAGTATTTGTGGTAATAAACATTTGTCACTAAAAAGGTGACTGGGGAAATCACGCCTTATTAGCAAAGCAAGCTTCTTGCTCTGCTCTCAAAAAAGCTTCATGTCTAATTATGATTTTTACAGGAACTGTAATTGGCATGAATTAGAAGTGCCTTCAGCAAGCTCCATTTAAAGAAAATTAAGATAGTCAAAAGTAATATTCATTATATTTAGCCATTAGTAAATATTTTCAACTAATACAGCAGTGGGAAAAAACCCCAAAACAATTCCTAGACGAAACACTTCTGTTTCCTGTAATTATTGAAAATCAAAATATATTTGGTAGAAAGCGAAGTAATTATTTGCTTGCACTGACAAACTTCACAGCTATGCAGGGTTAGGTTTCTTCTCCAGTTAATGAAACCTTGCTTCAGGAACCAAACTCGTTGCTCATTTCTTTTCTCCACTCCTATTCACTCCTTAGGCTAACAAGCCGTTATTCCAGAACCAAAACATTATTCTACCAGTGTGTAACTCTAACACTCATTGCAGCGACACACAGGCATTTGTAGTGCTGCACACTTTCAAAGGCCTTTATTGCTAATAGCTGTTCAAAATTTGCTGCTCCTGCATCAACAACCAAGGACAAAAAAAAACAGCACAAGGAAGGCACCAGCTGCCAATAGGCTACAGAGTGTTCACTGCTCTGCTTTAGCCCTTACTGCTATTTTCATTCAAGAGAAGAACAAAGCCCACAGCAAAATTAATTTTTGGATTTTTTTTAAATTGTCACATCTAGTCTGTATATCAGCTGCAAGATAAAGTAGCTACAGCATCTTGTGATGACATCACACACAACAAACAGCATCATCATAAACCTGAGCATTTCTTTATCTCTGATATGATTTCTACATTTTGTCCTTGCAAGTGTAATTACCTTCTTTGCCCCTTTGTTTTTTGCTTTGCAACTCCTGTCACTGGAAGGTCATCAGCCACCGCTCAGAGAATGCCAGGTTGCTGATAAGGCCCTCAGTGAAGCTTCCATCTCTCTATCGAAGGACTGGGGAGGAAGAGGGGGGCTAGAAAAGGAATTGTGCCATTTGAAATCATAATTCAATGGCAAATTGGCTTGTATGCCACAGCATCTCAAACTTGTAGCTCAGGTGTTCACTGTCCCATGGCTGCAGCCCCAGAGACAATCACAGTTTTCATCAGGTTCTAAGAATCCTTTCATTCCATCATGCAAATTTTAATCAAGTATGTTGCTGGGACATCAAATCTGGCTAAAAACAATCTGAGGCAGATTTCTCAGAGGGGATTTTCAAGGGCTCCAAGGAGTCAGGCACACACCTTCAAATAGGATTCAGTTTTATTAGAAAAACTCTGGCCTCCCTCCCCAGCTCCAAACCCACACCTGCACTCGGAAGTTCCCTGGTGATTGTTTCTAGGCTGCCATCCCTTTACAGCAGCTCCTAAGTGGAGTGCTTGCAGGCTTGGCTAGAGGCTGGAAAACTGGAGCTCAGCTTTATTCCTGTGGTTTAGCTTATCTCTATTCTAAAGGAAATGATGGAGCCTGAGAGTGCTAAATGTGCTAGGAAAACATGTACCCAAATAATTATAATATGTCATTAATAAGGATTAAACATTAATAAAATTACTTGCAGAGGGTACAGTCAATTGCTGGTATCTTTCATGTTAATTAATACTTGGCACTGTATAAATACTCAGCACACTCTACTCTATTACAGTTGTACAAGACAGCTTCCAGAGCAATTTTAGGTACCTGCTAATGAGCAATAATGGTTGTCTGAGCAAAGCACTGGACTGAGCTGAAATACAAAGCTTTGTTCCAGAGTGTAAGAGGTGCCCATGGTTCCCAAGAGCGTGTCTTTCACCCCAACACTTTTGATTCCAACCCATACTTAGTGCAGATTGACAGTCTGACAAACTTCTCCGGATACAAGAGCTCCATACACATCCTTTTTTTTTTAATTTTTGGACAATATCCTGTCTTGGGATTAGCCCCAGAAACATATCAGTCCTGTGTGTATGAATATATAAATCTCTCTGGTGCACCTTTTCCACTCACCAGAAAAACGCTTCATTCATTTTTCAAGATCTAAATACAAATTTGTGCCTTCTCTCCACACTAAATGCTGAAATGAGTTTGTCTGGCATCCTCATCTCTCAATGACCACCACAGCAGTCCTCATTTCAGCACAAATCCTTTCCAGAAGGGACAACTGGGGCCTATCTAGCTTCAGTCTGGCTGTGTGGAATAATTCACTTGGACGGTCAATAATGCTACTCTCTAAAACGCCAGCCAAACACTACCAGAGACAGGAGAAAAGGCCTTCAGCCCAGACTAAAACACCGGCTTCGTCACTACTGTGCACTTCAGATGCTCCTCTAAACAGCAATTAAGCACCCTGCAGTGGGTTTATGGTGGCTGCAGGATTATCTGACCTGTCAGGTGGGAAAAGCTGTCCCTACTGACCCTGAATCTTCAGAGCTCCAGATCTCCCTATCACTCAGGAACCGTGCCTGCTTCTGTACATGGAAATCATGCACTGACAGTATTTCATCTGCTCTTTTCCCAGTCACTCTGCAGATCACTTACTCCCTTTACCAAGCTGAAACAAACTGCCCAAGTCACACAATAAACGGGAGAGAACGATGCCCACTCCTACCCCTTACACGGATAAGGTGTTTGCTGTAGCAATAAGATTTCTGGAAGAAACCTGATGCTCAAACTCATTGTTATTTTCCCACTAAAAATGTAACAGTAAAACTTAGGTCAGGTTGGCCTTAGAGGCCAGTCAAGGTGCTCCAGCTTTATTTCTGCAAATACTAAAACAATCTTTCATGCTGTAAGAAAACAACCGCTCCTTGATAAAGTAGAAAAAACTCACAGCTTTTCCATATCCTCCCTAGATCATCAGGATTTTTTCTGGTCCTGCTGAGCTCAAATGATGACAGTACTAGACAGGTTATCATCACACTGTCAGAGATTCTTCAAGCTGCCAGCTGCTGCTACTTCAGCCTATTTTTCAATAACCACAGCTCACCCTGCTGCCTGCCAAAGCCTCCCATTGCTGGAACAGCCACTGCCAACTGGCAGGATTGCTGCAGGGAGGAGAAAGGCTTTGTTAAAGTCTGCTTCCCCCTCCCCAAGAGGAAGTGTCACTTAGTGACAGGTCCCTGTCAGCCAGGAATGACTGGCAGGTTACTGGCATTCCTCTCCAGAACACATTTTGTTAATATGTGCTTAAAACTTCTAAAAGCCCACAGGTCAAAAAAGCTTAACAGTAGTTCTCTCCAAGTAGAAGGACGACTTGAGGTTAACTGCTTCCTTAATGTGCAATAGTAAAACAGATTTACATAGATAAAGTCCTTTGGTTTTAAGTAGCACTTTCTCCTAAGACGGCTCCACCACAGAGGAGACATGACCTCGTCCCAGCACCCTTTGAACCAACAGCACAGGAAACCTTTCAGGCACAGGTTTCCCAGATTCAGCTCACTGCTGAACTTTCTCCCTGCAGCAGGGAGGAATATCAAACATTTTGTTACCGGGTTTTGCTCAATAATGAACAGGTTTGGTGAGCAAGCACAGAAATCTTGGCTGGGACTAGACTGCACTGGTACAGAAAGGAATGAAAGGAAAAACACCACAGACTTGCAGCAAGCAGGACAGCCCATCTTAAGCAAAAATCCATGAGACAGAAACACTTGCAATGTGGTTTACTCACAAACACCAACACTCACCAGGCAAAGCAATATATGAGATAAATGTTTGCAGTCTGGCAGGACACACTGGATGCTGCAGAATAAATGTCAGGATAAAACAGGAATCCCCAACCAATTTAAATATTCTTAGCAATAAAAGCATCATTTTAGGAATAGGTTACGGAAAATATCACACATTAGCCCTATCTGCAAAGCCTGAAGGGTCACCAAATGCCTTAACAGGTACGCACACTGTGCAGAGGGTTGGCAGCCACGTCTCCCCCAGGACAACAGCAGGCACATCCCAGGCATCTTGTGGAAAGCAGCAGCCCCACACCGCAGGGAGGGTATAAACCTGAGGAAAATATACTTGGGGATGTCCTGTGCAGGGGTAAGAGTTGGATTCTGTGTTCCCTGTGGGTCCCCTCCAACTCAGAATATTCTGCAATTCTGTGCTTTCATGAGAGGGGAAAGCTCACACACCCTGGAGCCTGCTGCTTCTTCCAGCTTCACCTGTTGGTGCAGTAAGAGACATCATCCCCCCTACGAACCTCACTTGAAACCAAACCAGGCTGTGGGTCCCAGACAGACCCCACCCAGCTGCCACCCTCCTCTGGCTGGTGTCCCCACCCAGTGCGTGACACTGGGACAATCACACAGCACCCTCTAAGTGCTTTAGATTAAACCATTATTATTACAGTCATTAAGATCCCACTTCAAGATTTATCTTCCTCCCATGTCCCCATTAAAGAAATTGGGTGTTAGCTTCCCGTTACTCATTTTGCAGAAGCAAATCCATCAGTGAACTAATACAGTAATTTTACACATTAACTCCACTCCTGCAAGACAGATTATTTTTTTCTCCTCCAGCTTTCACAAAGAGGGGCTGCTCAGCCGTGCAGAGGCACTGCTGCCCAGGCACTGCCGAGGAGAGCAGACCCACACCAGCAGCAGCGGGGGTTGAGATCAGATCCTGCACCACACCAGGATTCGCCTCACCAGCCAGCCGAAAAGTGACCTAGAGCCACTTTTGGGAGTCAGCTCTTTGCTCAAAAGCAGGGACCTCTGAATGAGTTTTCTCACACTCTGAGCCAGAGGAGAATGTGTCTCAGAAAAACCTGATCCACACAACAGGTGGAAGTTCCACCCCATCCTCAAATGGTTCAAACATTAATTCCATCTGAGTGTGCAGATCACGATGGGCGGGGGAGTAGACTGGACATCCAAATTTCCAGGTTTCTCATAAATTTTCCATACAATTAATAATTTACTTTTAATAAACTGAAGACATTTCTGTTTATGCTTTTGATGAAAGACTGCAATATTCAAGTGCCTCAGAGCAGTAAAAAAAAATAAAGCAAAAGGAACATTATCCAACATAGTGAGACAAAACTCAGGGAAGGTAAAGCATAGGAAGGGAGAACAGCAGACAGAAATGAAGGTGCGAGTTCCGGTTATATGGGAGAGCAGAAATAAAAGCAAAGATCTTTTCAAAAATCTGTGTCCGTATCCTAAACTCTTAATGAACCTGCCTCCCTTTATTCAAGCCAACTCCTTCCTCCACTTCTGGAAGAGGAGGAAAACATCACCAACTGGCAGTTCTGAACTCTTTTCCTGCTTGCTTCCTCTATTAAAAAGGATGCATTCCAGTAACTCTGCATTATTTCTGGTTGCACTATTTGCCTCTCTTGAAAAGTGCGCGAGTAGGAGAAATTCTAACAGCTCTGAAAAAAATTGGAAGCCACATTTATCATCCTCTAAAGGTTCAGAGCTTTCAGTCATCATTCAGAGTAATGAGATCTCGGTATCTCACTCCTTCAGAAGTTCTCCAGCAGAGTCAGGGAAGGGAGAGCCGGTGGCTTCCCATGCCTGTCAAGTGAATGCTCCTCCTGAGCTGATGCACACTGATGTTATACTCAAGGGGCTCTACTCTTCAACAGAAAGAGAATTGCATCTCCATTAGGATGAACTTCCAGACTAAAAGATGTGTCTAATTTTAATTTGCTACACACAGATAATTGACTTTATACTGAAATTGCTGTCATTTAATGTTTATCACATTCAGATCTGATGAGCCACCTGAGCAGCAGGAATTACTCCTCTCAGGTTTGGTTTATTTATGGTATCTTTTCTCCTTACTACAAAGAGAAGAGAAACATCTTTGGCCCGTTCCCAGGACACACAGTGAGTCTGTTTTATGTGCAACGTACCAGGAAGTCACACGTTTGTACATCACACTTCAGTGCTATCTGCAGAGATATTACATTACTGCTGCAATGGATACTTCAAACAGGAATTTGGTGATGCAGTTTTTTGGTTTGCCTCCAAATTAATCCATTCTTTGGCTCTTCACTGTAGCTCATTACACTGATCTACTGCTCTTCATCCTTCTGCTCTGCACACATCAACACTGAGTCGCCAAAAGTCTGCACAGCACCAATCTGTGCTCCAGCAGTCACACTCCAATATCCCACAGCTCTTCCTCCTGCTTCAGGAAAGATCAGATGGGTTTTGATACTTCAGTTCCCATTGTATCAGCAAGGCTTTACTCTCCTTCCTTGAAAGCATCCAACCCCAAATACCTGCTTGGCTCACAGCCACACCTTCTCAGACTGCAGTCCTGAGAGGGAATGTGCACACTAAGGATTAACCAAAGCAACAACAGAGAGGAGAGCTGCTCTAGATCACATGTGACACACAGGAGATGATCTTTCTTTTAGATCACAGCAGGCCAAATGAAATATTAACTTTCATGGAGAAGTTGCATTTTAATTCTTGTGTGTTGCCTGGGATCCATCCATAATTATATCCTACTAAGAGTCCTCTGTGTTATCAAGTAGACCTAGTTTTGTTTTCTGGTTTGGGGCACATATTATTGGTGTGCCTATTAAAACAGCTCTTCTGCTTTGAGACCAAAAGAAGAGGGAGGGGGTAGAAGGCAGAACACCTGAGAGATGTCACTAAAAATCCTCAAGTTACTGCATAGCAATTTTGAATAGCAATATTTACAAAGGCCTAGGGAGTACCGGGTTATACACACTGCAGAAAACACACCGAGTTTTGGGAATGGCACTACGGCTCAATGCAAATTGAGAGCCACTTGTTAGTACTTCCTGCTGGAGGGCATATGTCATCACCACATGGCAACTCAGGGAAGTGTGAAATAGGATCATTATCCATTCCTGCCCCCCATTCTGAAATAATGATAATGAAAACAATCTATTCCTCAGTCCTCCCAGGAACAGAAAGACTTGGAGAGGAACAAGAATATTAAAACAAAAAATACCAGGGGAGAAAAGTGATTTTTCAAAGTTAACTCCAAAGCAGTCTACAAGCTCAAGCACTTCCCCTGCAAGTGCATTTTCAGTTTAGTAATAATTAGATCCCCAGTCAAAAGAAGCAGTACTCAGAGCAGCACTCATTTCCAGCAACTGCAGCACAGTGCAAAATAGCACCTGAAGAGCCCAGACTGAGCAGTGAGTTCAGAGCTGAGCAGAGGAGACCTCAGAACGCATTTGCAATGAGCAAGCTTTCCTAGTCTTACACAGCCCGGGAGTTTGCTACAGGCTCTTCCTTGCTTTCCAAGGGCTCTCCAGACAGACACAGCACGCTCCTGGAACAAGTAAGGCACGCGAGACAGCAATTCCGTAGTTCACCATCCACAGAAGAAAGAACCCAATACCAGCGACCACCACCACAGCAATGGAAGCCAACTCTGCCCCTGCTCCCACGCACGGGAGTGCTGCGGCACAACGGCGTCCCCAAAAATAATGAAGTTCCTCGTGGGAGAACTTACCTTGTTGTGCAGGAGAAAGGTTTGTAGGTTTGTCTCCTCGCTGCCTCCTCCTCTGCAATCTCAGTTTGCACTGCTGCCTTCCAGGGTAAAGCCTTTCTTCAGGAGGCACAGATGGAAAACATCTCATCTCTCAAGATTTAGTGCTCGGCTCTAAGGCTTTTTCTTGGTCTATAGCGTTATGTTTCTAGGGGTTTAAGCATAGGCCCCTGCCATAACAGGGAAACTTCTCAGCACCTGTTTCTGCAGGGACTTTGGTCATAGCTGGGTCCCTCCGGTGCTGCGGACCCCAGCCACGCCTCTCCTCAGCCCTTCCCCTGCAGGCTTCCCTCGGCAGCTGACCCTAATCCCAGCCTTCACCTCTGTGTGCTGGGCCTTTTATCCCAGCCCCCAGCATTTCATCTCGCTAATGAGCCGCACCTGGGAGCCTCCTGCCCTGGGCCACCCGGGGGCTGCTCGAACCTGAACAGTCCAGCAAAGCTGCTGCCAGCATCAGTTTAAGCTGTAAAGCCATATAAAACAGGTTATTTTGAAAGTGAGGAAGTGGAGGGTACAGGTGATGGTTCTCTGAGATAATGAGGGACACTCTTCTGGAGCAGGGAAGGTTATGTTGTCCTTGCAGTGCTGACACCGGCAGCCAGATCTCCCTGCTGCCTCACCTGCGCTGCACACACCCTGCCACAATTCCCCAGCAGCTACAAGCGCCCACGCACTCAGGAACAGCCTGTCTGCTACTCACATGTTCTGAGCTGCAATAGATCTGTCTGGCTACTTACTTCCTTCCCTGATTAAGACATTCATGTGGGCCGTGAGGAGATTTGGAGTTTGCTGGTCCTACCCCCAGGTGCAAATACTGCCTGGGATTATTGCTACCCGCAGCTGCAGAAGATGTTATTGTTGTCAGCCGAGGGGATGCTCGCAGCCACCTGACTGCAGAGTGCCTCAGCTCCCTAAAACTACTTCCCTTCAGTGCTGGTCGCTTTTTAACAAGGTGCTTTGAAGCTCCCATCCCCAGTTTATTTATTCAGGTTTTTCTGTGCTGAGTTAAATGCTGCAGCAGCTGATTCACAGCCCAGACCGCTGCGTCTCCTATCCTTATGTTTAAAACACCTTGAGATGCTGAGATCCCCTTCACACAATCTAGCAGGGAGGAGTGACTGGAATTGGAATGATGTCCTACTCTCCAAATGAGTGCTTCAAGTGACAAAGGTGGGACTGAATGTAAAGGAGTGGAAAAGATTTCAGGGAAAAACTGAGAAAGGTCTCATTTATGTCCTAGCCTGGAAAAAGAAGAAAAAAAATTCTAAGCTTCAAACCACTTTTGGGATCTGGAAAATTCCAGTTGTGGGGCAGCCACGGCTTCTCTGAGCAACCTGTGCCAGGGCCTCCCCACACAGGGAAGAATTTTTTTCCTAATATTTAATCTAAACCTACCCTCTGTCAGTGTAAAGTCATTCCCACTTGTCTCGTCACGTCTGAAGTCCCTCTCCAGGATTCTTGTAGCCCCTTCAGGCACTGGAGGACGCTACAAGGTCAGCCCAGAGCCTTCTCTTCTCCAGGCTGAACCTCCCCAGCTCTCTCAGCCTGTCCTCACAGGAGAGGTGCTCCAGCCCTGGGATCAGCCCCGTGGCCTCCTCTGGACTTGTTCCAACAGATCCATGTCTTTCTTGTTTCTTTTAGATTTTTTTCTGTTACAAAATGAAATGAAATAACCATAAAAATCAATTAAAATAATTTAAAACTAGCAATTTACAGAAATCATTTTATTAAATTGAAAGTTCTTGCTCCTTTTTTTAACGTTATAGTATGACATTTATTACAGAAGATATAATCAAAATTCTTTATAAGAAAAAATTATCAGTATGTTTCTTTATTTCTAATCTTTTAAAATGTGTTTTTATTGAAATCAACACTTATTTATTAATTTAATTCATCACCATTTTTTTAGATTATTATTCCCAGTGCTAACCAGAGTACTCGGCTTCTGTAGTAAAAAATGTGATTACATGCTATAAAGTCACCAAGTATTTTCATCTGGAATATAAATGGAAGTAACCTTTCCAAACAGAATATATTAACATATGCCAGAGAATCCATTGGTTATTCTGAGACCTCTTTCTTTCCGTCTTTAATCACTGATGCTATCATTTTAAAGTCAGTTTTACAAATGACAAAAGGACCAATAGCTCTCCTGAGAATGTGGGATTTTTCTCAATCCAGACAAAGTCTCACAAGTGTGTTATGTTCTAGTAATTAATTTTTAAGCAGAAATGTTGTCCCATTCCCTAAAATGATAAACAAAGCTGATTCTTCAGAATTGTATTAAGCTCCTTGCAAATGAAATAATCCTCATCTGAGAAGTACAAATATGCAGATGGCCTATTATGTCTTATTCTTTCAAGCAGAAGGAAATTAAAAGGAACCAGAAACTAACAAATATCCCCAGGCAAGGTTTGCAAGACCCTGAAGAAAATGGAGAAGCACATCTGTTGCTCTTCTCTCTTGCGGTACAGAGAACAAAACTGATCCAATACACCCAGAAAGGGCCACAAGAGGAGAAAGGAAGCTGAGTGAGTTGTCAGGTGCTCAGGAGCTGTATGGTCATATTGTCTGAGAGACCAAATCTCTCTGATCTATCTTCAGTCAATAAAGCTCGTGCTCCTGGCTTTAGGAGAAGATGCAAAACTAAGGATTTCAGTGGCTATCTATGGTTTCTGCCAGTCCCTTTTTCCAAGAGGCCAGAAGCACCACGCTATCTCCTGGGAGGTGCATCCAGAGCCTCTGGTAGGGAATGGAGCACATGAACACACAGAAGGCTTGGGGTGGGAACTGGTTATGTTTTACCACAACCCTGTGCTCAAAAAAAGTAACTGGATTTGCTGTGACAAGAGAGCTGTGAAGAAACTGGTCTTAGTGATGGGGATTTAATTACTCTGGTATTGACAAAAATGAGAATTAAAGGAGGAATCAACCTGCTGACTTCCACAGGCAGTAAAAACCAAATTTATCTTTCACTGTGTATTGAGCTCGTAGTTATGATAAACGCAGTAATGGCCTGGTGAGTGTTTGGTGCTTTATGGTAACATATCATCTGGCACCAAGCAATCATGGTCTTAGGCTATGAAGCTAACAAATAAGACTTCAGACAGCATCATGTTGCTAAGCTCAAATACTCCCAGAAAGATGGTGTGAGAGGAGGGGGAGAACAAGGAAGAAGTGATATTTAAAGCAAACAGAGTAAATAATGCAATCAGGTTGATCGCAGCAACAGCAAAGCTAGAAGTGATAATGGAAGTTACTGGAGTAAAGCAACAACACATCAAATATAGACAGAAAGCAATTACAAAAGGTATAATAGAAAATTGAAAGTACAAGCTAACTGATGTAAAAAGCTCACAAAAGCTCTGTAAACATTCAAGGGGGAAAAGTTCCTAATAATAATCCATGAAGGCTCAGGGAATACTAATCAGCCTTGAGCTGTTCTTCATTTATACAAGGACATATGGGCCCATTCCAGGTTTAAATAAATGACTGAATGACAGAGATTAAACTCACTGATGTTCTTTCAAAAGTAAAAAAAAAAGGTAAGAATTCTGGCATCAGTCAATAATGCACCAGAAATAGATTTATTGGACTTCCAGAGATTTTCTAAAGCCACTGATCTATCTGCAAGGAAAACATGACTTACCACACATAAAGTGAACCCACCACTGGGTGTGATGTGGGCCAGTGCTGTTGTGCTCAGCTCAGGAAATTTGCTGCCTTTCAGGCCTTTTCTACATCACTCATTTTACTGCACTTACCTTTGCAAGAAGTGAAATTTAAATTACTTTCAGAGTGGACAAAAATAGAAATACAGATGCTGTACAAAGCAAGGAATACTGAATAGCAGGAAAATTAGACACCAATCATCTCAGGGTTCAGCTCCACATTCCACCTTAGCTTTCCTGGACAAGTCAGTTACTTAGATTTCTGGCAGGATTTCTAAGGCCATCTCACCTTCAAAAGCCTCACTGCTTAGTCCACATTTCCTCAGCACAGGGCTCAGATTTTTTATTCTCATTATTTACTAGAATTTATTTCTCATATATCTCATTATTTATTTATACTCATTATTTACTAGAATTGCTAATTCTACAATTGCACTTCCAGTATCTGAGGAACAAAATTCACATGAAGAAGAACAGCAGCAGGAATCAAATTGCTGTCTCAGATGGGCAATGCTGAAGGCCCACAGCTCTGCCTGTTTATTTTCCCAGTATGGACATTTGCTGATACAAAGGAAAATATACAGGGATAACACCACAGCACTGAAGTGCCGTGTCAGAGGACGGCCTGTTTGCTGTCACCTTCACTGACTTAAATTTCATCTCTTTCTTTCCTTGGTGGGTTAGAGAAGCTGGCAAGGTTCATATTCTGCTGAGTAAAAAGTAACCTGGTAGGAGGTGGGGAGCCTCAGTCACTTCATCAGCACATAAAGAAGCAACATAGATCTGAGAGATTTCCTCCTGAAATCCTACCCCCAGTGGGAAGGGAAGCACTGAGATCTCTATTTTAAGTATTTGTTTTCTTGCTTTTAAAGCACATTTGTTTGTTTTAAATTGCTGCATCTTTAACACTGTTCTCATGCTAATCAAAACCACTTGTTCTTGGAGTGTGACAGCCATCTAATAAAGAAAGAAATTTAAAAATTAAGCTGAACCATCTATAAAGAAATTGTAAAACTCAATATTAATGATCCATTTCAATCTTAAACAATAGAGTTTTGTGCATCACTGATGAATCAGCCAAATATATGTAACATTCATTGTTACTTTTGACAGAAAAAATAAGTAATATGTAATGCTATCTTTATCCAGAGGGCCTTACTCTCATTTCCCACAGAATTCAGCCATTTGCCCATATTTAGCTCATCAAGCAAATGAATTAATAATTTTTCCACTACTGTGCCTGCAAAAAAGAATAATAAACACTGAGTCTTGAAAGACTTCTAGTAAGTCAACACATTATGTTAGTCCCATCCTGCATTTATTCTCTGCGTTCACATAAATTAATGAAAGATGCAACAAGCAGCTTTAACTGACATTTTCAGTAATTTGGACAGGGCCAGTCCAACCAGTACTGAAGTCTCAAGAGCACAAGCTCAAACCTTAGATATGCAGAGTAAGGGATACCTAAGCACTCCACCCAGAACAGCAGTCCCGACCCGAGTGCACCATTTCTGCACCGAGTGCTGCTGTCCAAGGGAATCCCCTCTGTCCTCTGGAGCTCTGCTCACCAGCAGGGCAGAGCCATCTCCCCAGGGCTGTGGGGAAGGGCAGAGGTGCCAGCCCCTGCACAGTCTCTACAAACCCTCTGGGCAGTGCCCACGGACACAGACCTGTCTGTCTGTCCGGCTTCATGCTCCTGGCTCTGGGCACTGCAGAGACCACGCTCATTCTTCTGCTTGGGCCAGTGTATCTGATTAGTGGTTTCTATAAATAAATAGAGATACTGATTTCTTGGCATTCAGTTCTGCTTTAGAAAATTCTCTTACGCTTTGGTTTTCCCTGTTTTCTCAAAGAGCACAACTTCTCTGCCAAGTGAGAAACTTCAAGCTATAGTTTTTGTTAGGAATTAACACTTCAACACCAGAATAAACCTCAAAACATGGGACTCATAGTCAGTCACAAGTGTGATGCAGAAGGCAAAGAAAAGACAATTTTGAGACGAGACACTAGGCAAATCCTAGATTTAGAAGCAAACATTAAATTAGCAAGAATTAACACTTTTCTTTTTTTCTTTTTATTAACAGCAGCTCCAATGTTTAAGTTCAATCATCAGTCAGTCTCACAGTTCAGATATTCTGATCTGGAACTCCTTTCAGGCACGTGGATATGTGCATTTCTTCCTCATACATTCCCCAAAGTAGCAATAACTTTCTTAACATTCACTAGCTTAAAATAAAAATGTAATGAAAACGTACAATTTATTATAAGTCTTAGAACACCTTGTCTTTTCCCCATATATTTCATCACAGCAATATCAAATTCAAAGTCATTAAATAGAGAGCATAATAATTTATTAGAGCTTCATCTCAAGCTCTATACATAATGCTTTTTCAACATTCTACATTCTTATTATGGTCCTGACAAAATTTCCCTCTGAGACATTAGAATCATCACCAAATGAAGTTATAAGTGTTTAGGCCCAAACTCCTGCAAAGTGCAACAAAAACAGCGTAAAACCTTCAGCATCCAGATTTCTAAGAACGGTAGGGTTTGTAAGCTTAAACATTTAAATGTAAGGGGACTTTTATTTCAAGTACTGTAAAAGAGAAACATTGCCACTTACTGGCAGTACCAATGTCTTTGCAATATTTGTGGGCACTTATGTGCATCTTCAAATGCTCTGTTAACCTTTATAGTATTTGTCAATAAAAAGCCCCATTAACATTTAAACTGTGTATGTCCAACTACCGACTTCAAGCAGGAATCAAAAGATAGCCTGTAAGAAACAGTTATTTATTACAGACTACATTATTGGGACTGTACACATTGGAGATTTCAAAAAGCTCACATTCCTTATAGTTAAAAAACCAAAAGGTAAAAAAAGGTAAAAAAAAAAAATCAATCATTAATTGGGAAAAAGGCTGAGCATGGCCTGAGCAGGAGATGTGACCGTCGTGGGTGAATGGGTATCACCGAAAACACAGAATAGCTTTGGAAAGAGTAGTGCAGGCAGCTGGAGCCACCTCAGGAATACTGGAGGCCTAAAGAGATCACACTGGATAGGAAACTAAACTTGAAACACTGCTTTTGCAGTAGAAACATCAGAACTTACCTGATATTAACAACTACCCTTACCTGACATTGAGAATTTGTCTTCATCAGGCAAAAATTTAATCAAAGATAACACTATCACTGGACAAGAACTGAAATCAGACAGACTTTTCAATCAAGCTGCTGAACTGGAAATGACAATGACATAATTCCCCAGTCCAGCTATGTTCCCTAAAATTTTGTTTCAAGCAATACTGATTTAGTAGAATCCCTGTGTGCTGCTTCTGTAAAGTGAGTATTTCAAAAGGTAAGGAAAAATAATCCCAGAATCAAGAGACTGAAACTGAAATCAAGTAGTCTATTACCACTGCTTTTATAAATCATTAATAAGGACAAGCATGACCTGCTCCAATGAAAAGAAAAAAAATTAATTGTCTTCAAGTATGAGAGATGCACTCACAGTGACAGCAGAGGCATTCATTTAATCACTTTACAACAAGGAAATCTATAGACTCCATAGAAAATTTACAACCAAAATGGAGCTAATGTGACAAATGGTGCTCATGTAGCAAAAATGAAAATGTCAAGTCTGCAAATTCAACAAAAATGTGCTTTAGTGGCTTTGCCTCCTCAGGCTCCAGTTTGACAGAGCACCACTTCATACAATCCTTCCTTTCACCTCATGTCCGTCTCGTCTTCTGTTTTTTTGTTTGTCTCTTGGCATCCTCTGAGCCCCCAGTGTCAGAGCCTGTCTGTCCGAGAGCACGGACGCCTTGCAGTCGAGTTGTCAGCTGCAGCAGTAAGGGAATAAGCTGGGGGAAAACAAAAGGGGAGCAAGTTGTGGTTACAGTGGTATGTAAGGTCTGAATGGTATTGTTCTTTAGACACATGATGGCACATCTACAAAGACATCAGAATATGGCAGCAAATATCGGGGAGGAATCAAACCAAACTTCTGGGAATTTCTGATAATCAAAACCTCAAGTGATTGTTTGAGAGGCAATCAAGCTGCAAAGACAAATTTACTTTCTCTTCTTGGTAAAAGAGAAATCCAGTCATATCAGAAAAGACTAGAAGAGCACAGCTTGTTAACAAAGCCAGAGGGACTTCTGTAGCAGGTATTTGTATTCCTCTTGAGAGCTTTCGAACTAGGGAGGGTATAAAGCTAAACAGACCAGACTTGAAGATTTGCAAGACTTTTTCCAGTCTGATTGTTCCTGAAGCCAGTAAAATAATTATTTTCATTCCTATTATCACTGAGTCTGGTTAGCTGAATTTTAATGATGCTATATTGTTTTTTTCTCAGACCAATCAAATGAGAAGCCCAAATTCTGCCATGGCACAGGAACTCACCTTCACACTAAGCTTTTTTTAAAGGAAGGTAATTGTCCAAAAACATGGCCACATTGTGGCTTTTCTTATAATATGTCACATAAGGGGACTGTGACTGCATCTCTCTCTGGATAACAACCCAACAAAGCCTCACTGAGCGCAGTACAACGTATTCATTGATAGGACAATACTATTTGGGTAAGAGCAAAACCAGCCCTGACCCACCTTATCGTGGTTGTAACCAGCCAAGAGCAGGAGCAGCGTCAGCGGTAACGCGATGTAAGAGCCTTGGGCGATATCTTGTTCAGGCAGCTTTCTCTGGAAACAGTGCAGAGCATGGATTTTATTTTTTTTAAACAGTTGACTGTGAAATCCCTCAGCTCTAAGGTACTCTAAGGATCATGAGGCACATCCAGCCTTTCTCATCTGACTTCCTTCCAAGTGCTGTTCTAGCATTTACTTTACCTTCCACTTCAAAGCCATCCTCTGGATCAGTCACTCACCTATTACCCCTTCCTGAGCTGTGCTGCTTTGTAAAGCCAATTCACTGATGGTCAGTCTCCACTGACAGTCAGCCTGGTGTGCTTTGATTTACCTGTCCTATGCTGCCCACACTTCTATGACCCCACTACAGCAGCCATGCCAGCACAGAACCTTTCAGGCACATCTGCACCCTTCCTTTCCTACTGTTGTTTCATGTTTCCCTCCCGTTCCACTGGCAACTGAACACACAGCAAATCCAAATTAACTGTCACTTTAATGCCACTGATAAACCTCTTTATATTTACACTGATAGAAAGCTTGGCCAAGAGCACAAAATACATGCAGGTTGTAACACCAAATACTGCTCCCGAGGTGAACATTGGAACATGGAAGTATTTAGTACTTACAGTGGGACTGAAGACCAGTGTAATGTGTTTATGATATCCAATGGCAGTGAAAGAAACTTGAGGCAGGGTGTAGTCATACTGTGATTTAGACAATGTAGAATCCAGGAGCACCACGTAATTCTGTGGGTAAAAAATACACTCAGGCTACAGCATCAGGAGCAGTCTGAGACAGAATCACATTTAAAGGCAAAGGTCAGTTAAAACAGGCTTCAAATCTTCCAAGACACTGGTTAGTCCAGCATGAATACAGCTCTGCAGGCACACCACGAATTACACTTCAGTGTCCTTAGAGGAAAAAAAAAATAAAGCGATCTAAGCTAATTTCCCAGCAATACTCTTACCTCTCCATCTCGCAGTAGTGGTGGGAAATGAAAAAACAGGGATAGGCCTAAGTTGACTGTATGAATTGGGTTGTCAAGATTTTCACTTTTGTAGAGCTTCACCTGTAAATAAAGGAAGAAAGCACAAACCAAGTATTTCCAAACCTGCACCACAATAGGTATTGCAGACATCCCACATCTTCAGGGATAAAAGCACTTCAAAATTCATCATGTGTTTATATAAACAGCAAGTTGTCAAGTAAGAACACCTGGAAATGTTCTAATCTGGGATGTGAAAAGTCACAGAAACAGTCTTTTTAAAGAACTTGAAATAACTTAGGAACGACTGCTGTCTGCCATTTTCACATACCTAGTGTATGAAAAGCAGCCCGTGCTGGGGATCACAAAACTGCTCTCACTTGTGTGTGTACCCAATGTTAGCACATCTTTCAAAGAAGAATGTCTGCACTGGAGGCCAGGGTGATGACATGCACCCATCAACAGCTCACGTGCAGTACATGCAGCAAGACCCCACCTAATATGAAGCAAGCACAGGCTTGAATAACTTCCATATAATCAAATTTTGACATCAATTCCTATTTGCTTAGCCTGAACTGCAAGGGTTTAAATTTCCCCAGAAAGATGGGACACATGGTCAGGGGCTCTTCAGTAAGGTGACACATTTTGCCTTCACACCTGCTCTGAGTGTTGGATCCTTTGGATGTCTCCCAAAAAACCCAACAGCTTAGCAATGAGATCTTGGCAGGTGAGATGCGTAACAAACTAGTGTGAAAGAAACCCAAGCCCTGCATTTATATTTGTAGGTAACATTTCAAGGAGCTTTTAAACCTGAGAAATGATACTGTAACTCCTACTCCACTAACACCTCTTGCAGACACTTGCATTTGCACCCTAAGCCAAAAGGATCAGAGGTGTTTAGCAAGTTTTTTCAGATCATAGTGCAGTGTTTTAAATTTTGAAAATTTCGGCTTTCCTATTTGTCTCATACTGTCTATTATTATGTACTTTTAAATTCACATGTCCTGTGGTATCACTGCATTCACACGGTATCTTCAGGTTTTGACATAAAGGTCAAAACTTTCAGGTGTTTCAGGAATTAATGCAGTCTCTAACACAAGGGACTCATTTCACCCTTGCTGCCTTGAGCCCTCTACAGACAGAGCATCCCTAATCAGGGAAGCAGATCCCAAAATGCACAGGCCAACCAGCGAAGGTATTTCTTAAACATATTCCCATGAAAAACAGAAACATTAAAGCAAAGCAGTCAGGAACACTGTAATCTTCATTCTATCTGGAATTCAAATTCACCTTCATTAAACTATTAGTTCTAATTTGAATTAAATGTGTGCTCTGGCTACTGAACCACTTCCAGTGACCCTGCAAAAAAAATCATTGTGAAAGCAGTAACAAATACACTTGACAAAGACGAAAGGCTTGAACTTACACATAATGTGGAGAGATACTCAGAAGCTGTAATTACATTTCCACTTAAATCAAACTGATTAATTTGCCGGAACGCTATAATATTAACGTCATCAATGTCACTGTTCCCAACCTGCAATGGAAAACAGACTCAGGTTTTTACCAACAGAGGAACAGTTAACAAAGGACAGTAACACAACGCTTAACACAAATATTGCTGATCATTTTAAATAAAAAGTGAATTTTGTTCTATTCTAACCACATGAAAGCTTGAAAGCTTTCCCATCTCAAGTTCCTGTTCACCGGAGTGCACTGCTTGAAACTGCAGACTTGTGCATTATCAGCATGAGGCTCATGACATTAAGCTAAACTAAAAATGGAAGTATCAAAAGCACACACTATTCTGGAAAAGGCTAAGGTACATCCACAGGGCTGCCTGATCTCAGAAGACTGGTCTCAGTATTTTGCATCTGTGCTGAGAGATGCACAGAGATGTTTATACAGTTGATTAATGTGGAATATTTAACAAGATTCCACCAGTGTTCAATTCAAAATTATTACATTTTATAAAAATAAAACTGCAAGTCCAAATTACAATTTCACCAACATCAAGACTGCATGATTTGGACCCAGTAACACATAACAATATCTCTCAGTCCATAACTAAATATAACAATAGGAGAATATGACAACTTATGATATCCTGAAGTTACTACTGCTTTGTTCCACATCATAAAGAAATCTTGAAAGGTATTCCATGAATTTATTCTCTCGTTTCTGGATGCATAGTTTTCATGACTGCGAAAGAATCCTTTTCACTTGTTTACTGTTTGGGCTTTATCTCACTTCAGTTTTGAGCTATGGTGCTGACACAATATGGGACCTGTTTTTAGGGAGCTAACTTGCTGAAAGGCACTTGTCTAAACAGAATGCATTCACTACATTGCTGCTGATAGAACAGACAGAAAGCCTCGACAGATCCATTTCATATTTTAGTGATGCTACAAAAAAAGAGAAAAAATTACCTCAATTGCCCGATGCTGTGGTAAAGCTCTTTCAATGTGATCATTGCCTTCAGCTTTGAGTTGGACATGATACACACAGCCAGGCTGAAAGCAACATTCAGATGATAAATCCCAACACTGAATAATACATACTTTAATTTTAGAGAGCAGTAAAAGAATTTTCTAACATTCCATTCAAGATACGCCACCCAAACAGATTTAACTCTATGCAGTTAAAGTTTTCCTTATCTCAAATACAAAATTCAACTCAATAACACTATTAGGAGTGTTTACTGTCAGAAAATAAGAAAAGGCTATACAGAACTTTCATCAGTTCATTACATCACAGTATTAAAAGAAATCATCTGCTGTGATGAAGGAAAACACAGGATTAAAACCTGATCAAACATTGCCTTCTACTTCAGCAAATTGTTGACTCCTTACATAATGGTGCCATAAATTCAGCTTCCCAATTCCCTGAAGAACAGCTTACTTCACATGCATGCTGTGCAGTCAACATCACACACACCCGCAATATCCTGCTAAAAATAGGCTGTTGGTATCTTCACAAGAGGAACTAAACAGTTCTCCGAATTCTTTTGCCTATGAAAATTCCCTGCTGGTCACCCAAGCACTGACCAGGGGCTTGTGTCACGTCACACCAATTGCTCAGTGTTTGTGGAGGCCATCACAGTATGCTGCCAGCAAGTTCACAGACACACACAAGTTTTCCCCCTTTTATCAGACTGAATGTTCCCTACATGACCATTTCTTCACACAGAGAGACTCAAGGGAGTCTGAGTTAGCAAACATGATGGGAAAACAGAAACCAGTGCCTACTGAACAGAACCCATTTCACTGCTCCATCATCAACTGACAGAAAAGTAAATGACACAGAGCCTCCTACTCCTTACCCGAAGGCCACGGAGCCTGAATTTGCCCTCTTCATCAGTTATTGTGTCCTCTCCATAGATGCTGCAATCCTTCTGTCCCACAGCTTCCACTGAGACTCCCTGCTCAGGCTCTCCATTTAAAGAGGAAACTGTGCCATAACAGCTAGAGGTACAAAGAGAATCAGTTGCTACAGATGTGCAGATGCTGTTTTAATGCATATTTTAAAGACATTTTATTGTTATAACTGAAGAAAAAAGTACTTACTGTATTTACCATAGCATGGAGAAGAAAAGGGGTGTTTATAATGCGTGTGTAAAAAAGTTTAAATCATCAGAATTCGCTGCAATTCAGAGCACAACTTTAAGAATCCAAGTTCCCTAAACTCCATAAACAGCAGCTCTTTCTTACCCCTGCGGGTAAGGAAAGCAAGGATCTTTAAGTCAGATATCTGAATTGGTCTACCAGATCTAGAATAGTCCTCTCCTCTCCCGCTGGAGGCAGCGCAAACCACTTCCAGTGCCACTGAGCCAGTGCTTTCATAGCCACGTTTCTTCCTATAGCTCTGCCATATGGGCTTAGCTACATATCCACATCCATGAAAAAAGGCCAAAAAAAGTACTTATACACAGCATAATTAAGTTAAATTGAGACTTGGAAAGTCTCCTCCAAACCTGCAAGAACAGAGGTGTGCTGGGAGGAAACACATTTGGCACAACACATCCTGATACAGCCCATAGCACTTTGCATGGCATTCCAGCTCCACTGACCTGTAAGCTGTTCTGTAACCAGTTATCTGGATTTTGAGATTTTGTCCTTCCTGCACTTCAATCATTTGTGATGACGGTTCAAAGCGAAATTCTTTCATCATGGGTTTAAAATAATACTGCCCTGGGCTCTGCAAAGAGGCACAAAACAAGCTGTTTACTCATAGTGATGCAAAAACTCACCAACTCCAAACAAATATGCTTTGCAAGAGCTCTCTGAAGAGCTGAAGTCCTCTGTTCCAACCACAGGTTAAACTGGTTGGAAAACGTGAGCAGTGAAAAACAGGGAGCACACTGGACAATAAACCAATGGCATTCCAGCTGGTGACAAAGTGTTAAGAGACAAAGGAAGCTACAGCCCTAAAACCTTACCACAAGACCTCAAGGACAGGAGAGTGACCACAAAAGAAGGATGTCTGCAAGGAAGCTATTCAAGCATGTCTACACACATACAGATCAATAATGTAATTACATTTCCTTCCCCTAAAGACTCTCTAATGATCATCAACAAATTGGCTTGTTTCATGTTTACAGACTGCAAATTATTAACTGAGATCAATCAACATCATCTACGACCTGTTGGGGAGAAATCTCTTGCCATGTTAGATTTCACATCTTTCACTTGCTAAGATTTTAAGTGCTGTTTATTCTCGGGGATCTACATCTCTTGTCGTGGGTTAGGGTTTCAAAGGACACCTGCCACTCAAGAGAGCCCTGTTTGGGAGGGCAAAGTAACACAGCCCCACACACGGCCACGTTCAGAAGAATCACTCCAACTTACCAGATTGGAAAAAGTCAGCATGCCATTGTCCTGAGTGAGGAGGTTGGACCGAAACACCCCTCCGCTGAGAGACAAGAGAACTCCAGCAAGAGCCTGGTCATCCTCTGATTTGATCTGTTTTTGAAAAACCAGTAATTTTAAGTGTGAGTGTTTCTTTATGGAGAAGGGTTCAGTTGAGAAGCCCCTTGCAGAGTGCACAGGTGGGCTGGCTCTGAGCACTCAGCTGTGAGCAGAACTAACCACACCTGTACTGCCCCTCCTGCCAGACCACAGGGCTGCAGAGCCCTCTGCTCCCAACCCCTGGGCAGTCACAGCCCATGGCACATCATGTGCCACCACAGCAGCCATTCTCTGCCACTTCACAGAACCTGCTGGGGGGCCAGAACAAAGCATCCCAAAGTCTGGAACCAGGCACTAGTTGGACCAGACTACACTCACACCTTGAGGGATAAAACTTATCAAAAGAGGGTGGTCCAACCCCACAAAAGCAAATAAAGCCAGTCTCTTGGACTGCAGGCTCCAACTTTCACTCTATAAACCTTGCAAAGTTATCTTCTGCATGGCAAGTCATGGTCTACAACTAAGCTCGTCCACTGAGATTTGTTTCCTTGTGACAAAAATTATTATCCAAATAATAATAAATTATCCCAAAATCCCACACCCATTTGTCTTTGGAAGACATGGGTTAACTTTTTGCCCGTCCAGCTCTAACTGCACACACCATTCATTTAGAACTCAATGTGTTCAGAACATTACCTCAAATGTCACCCCAGCAAGAGCAAAAGCTTTGAAGTCTCCAACTGTTCCTTCTACTGCAGTCAAAACAAAACCTTCCTTCTGAGCAGTGATTGTGTATTCCAAGTCACTGTGCAGTGGCCCAACGCTTCAAATAAAAGGAAAACAGAACTTGTTTCAGAAGAAACACTTGGATATCACATACACACTTCACATACACACAGTGGTCAAGTAACCACTGCGTTTTAACTAAAGAATCCAAAGGTTCAAAACTAATCTGTTCATTACCTGTAAGTGCCTTTGTCATCGGTGAAAACTGTGATAAGTGAGGAAGTTGCTCCCTTCTCACTAATGACAATCTCAACACCTTCCAATTCAGGATGAATTTGCCCTTCCAGAAATAAGCCTGCTTTTCCATGAATCTCTATCAGCTTCCCAGGACAACTCTCTTAGTCATTGTGAAGGGGATTTAAGAGAAAGAAAAAAGTCAAAAATACACTTGACACTCTAATTTACAACAGGAGTTTAACTACTTCCAAGTGATCAGCTGGTTGCCTTTTACCTTAGAACAAGAGATCAAACCACACAATTTCATGGCCTCTCAACACATCTTAAAACATCTCAACAGTACCGAAATAGGTAACTGCATTTCGAAGCTATAAGCACATCCCCAAAAAAACCTTATGGATTTCTGAAGTGGTTGGAGGTCTCGGTGAGTTACAGATACTGCAGCCACATGGAGATGATGGCAATGATACTTCCTTCTAGCCAGATTACACTGAGCTTTGACCACATTTTTTGAGTTCAAATTCAGGTCAGCATATTTAGTGTTTAATGACATTATGCAAACATTTATTTGCCTCCCTCAAATGCATTTAGAATGTGCAAACAAAGAGTCACATGAAAAGAGGCACTTAACATCTCCTACTCATTTCAAACAAAGTATGTTCACTTAAGAGCCTGAGGACAAGATGGACACTGAACCTAACAAGTAGCATCAATAACTGATGATAATCCTGACAGTTTGGTAACAAATTCAAAATAAAAACCTTGTTTTTGCACAACTCTGGTTCTAGGTAACAGGACTATGAACAATTCTGAGAATCTGGTGTAATACCCAGAAACCTGGCCTTCCTCTTGTGCCAGGTTGTTTTTCAGGACTTGGAAGAATATTCTGATGACAAAAACTACAGTTGCATCCTCCATCAAATAGCTTCCAAATTCCAGAACAAAACTGGCCCAAAGAAATAGCTGCAGCTGAAACTTTCCTAACATTACTTTCTTGAGTTATTTGTATGTTTATCTACATAGATACATTTCTACCTTAAAAATCTACTCCTTTCAAGCAATAAATTATTTATATTTACCTCCACTAACAACTGCTTCCACATAAGGCGGGTAGAAAAGCAGCTCTTTTGATGATGGTGTTACAGTAATTTTCTCTCCAGACCTGTAAAACAGAGATAAGATACAATTAGAAGAAAATTGAATTAGCAGCTCTCACGTAGAACAGAGTACAGCATATTGACCCAAGAATGCATCTAAATACTCCAAGAAAAAAGTACCAGCAACAACCTAAGCAGAATTCTTACTATGTGGTACTAAGTTTCCATGCAGCTCAGAGTTACCAAAGGCATGGGCACCCAGACAGCAGCTCTGTCCTATCTGGAGCTGTATCACTATTCTGCTTGGCAGAAACACCACACAATAGTACAAAGCTTGGTATTCCTCTGGAGCTTGGTATTACCGTGCCCAGTAGGAAAATTCATATAAGAATGGTCCTTGGAGCTCCTCCACCATTTCTTGCACTGGTGGCTTTGTTCCTTCCTCCTCTTGACCCTTCTTTTCTCTCTCCTGACGGCGGCTCTCAATTTCTGCCAGCTGCTGCTCCCGACGGAGCTCCTGAACAGATTTCAGGGGCCCTAAAACTAAGGCAGGTTCACTGTCAATGGATGACCTGAAAATATGGAGAAAAAACAAAATCATCTCCTTCCACATGAAGAAATAGGAGCTTGTTGTATCTGTTAATTACTGCCTTTATACCACCCCAGACAAGTCCCAGGGTATTTTTTAAACCCATTGCCTTTTAACTGCCCTGTTTATTCCGGCAAGAGCACAGGAGTGATAAATTTTTAGGCCAAAGGATCAGTTTGCAAGAGTACCTTTAACAAAGCCCTAAACTAAAAAGAAAGGCTGGAATGTCAAACTTGAGAACAAGCTTAATACAGAAAGGATAAGTTATACAAAATAAAGACTGCTAAGCTTGCCTTTTTTTTCCGAACTATGAACTTTTGCCTCAGAACCTACCTCTCGGGAGCAGAGAGTACAAGGAGAAAATAACTTCTATCACACATAAATACTTCCAAGAGCCAGCAATTCCCAGGAAAAGCTCTGAGTTCTCACCTCTCTGCCCTGTACATTTGAACTATCCAGCTATATTGTAACTGTCCACTAAACAGATTGCTAGATAAGTTCAACCAAGTTCTTAGAATCAGCTCAGAACAATGCATTTTGTTTCACTCTCCCTGATCTTGCATCCTCTCTTTTCTAGTCTTTTCTTCTAGACTCCAATCATCCTTTGTATCTTATCATCTGTCTCTTCTCCAGCAGTCTGAATTCTCAGTGAGGAGAGAACCGAAATGATCACGATTACTTTTCCAACAACCACTTTAGATTACCAGGATAGTTCTGTCCCCTGCTTCAGTCTTCACCTATATTCTAGTTTACCTTTTTTAAGAGACATAGTTACTATTGCTCTATCACACTAAGTTTCATCAAGGCTTTATATTCTTTCTCTGCAGTCCAGACAATACAGAAACATAATTTTTTTTTGTCTGAAAGCCTGTTAAAAATCCATACAGGCACACACAATCTCAAGATATTAATAATAAATTACTACAGTCTTATTTTTAAAACATACCAAGCCATTATCAAAAACTGATGAGAATCAGCTTTGCTTTTGGTTGAGGTTGTTTGGGGTTTTTTGTTAACTGAAAGTTAATGGGTCTCAGCCATGGATCTGGTACACAGACTTGTAAAAACAACTGGCTTGCTTTTAAACCCAGATCGGTTCCCTTTATGTTGATGCACTTCTCAAATTGGACTTTAGCTGAAAAGCTTGAGGCAGGATTGATCAGAGATATCTGTGGCAACCAAGCTGCCTTCAAAGCACTTGCCAAGTCTCCAAAAACCCAATAAGCTGAGAAAGTTGGTACAATATTCACCTCCTCACTAAGCTGTTTTTAAAATCCTAATGGCTCTCTGCTGTCTCAACGTCCCCCTTCCAGCTGCTGGAGTTGCCCAGCAGTTGCAGTGATAGGGTCATTGATCTTTGAGAACTCGAGGCAATGCTCTGCAGGTAACGCTCTCTGAAAAGATGTTTTCTGCACTCAAGAAAGTTTGAGAATCCATAGTCTAGATCAAGTAGACACCAGCAGAGTATCAATAAAACACTCATCATTATCAGACACCTTCAGGCAGATTCGGCACCTCATACAATTAAAGCTGTTCACAAATTAGTGCTCCCTAGTGAGCTGTCTGTTCAGCTAAACACAAATTGGTGCATTAGTGTGTAATCACTCTGCTTGCTTTTCCTTTTATAACCCTCTTCACACCACCAACAATGCTCTAAAGCGAAGAAAACAGGAAAAAAATAGATGCCAGTGCCTAAAGAGCTCAAACCTAAGCCAAAACAACACCCTCTGAATTCTGAAACATCAGCTCAATAAAGTATATAAAAACTTGGTAAACCATTTCTTTTTACCATGACACAAAAGAAGGGAGGGGCAATGTTGAAATTAGGAGACAATGCTCAAAATGAGGGCTGGATTTCTCTCTCTCCAAAGAATTCAAAGCAGATCTTGGCATAAAAACCTCTTGCAGCTTAGGTTAGGATGCCATCCCCTTAGAAAGCAGCCACTGCAGCACTAAAACTGGTGTAAAGCTTTATGAGAGAAATGTCTTTTTCTTCCACTTTTTATAGCCCCACAATTTCTTTGTCCTTACTTAATAGTAACAGTCACATCCATCAGTTTATCAGTTAGGATCGTGCCAAGGACGTGGTGTCGAACTGCAGTGAGCGTCAGGATACTGGGAGAGGACCTGCAAACAAAGGAACAGAGACAAGAATTCAAGGTCCCCTTCCTAAATAAGCAAATCTTATTTAGCAGAGTCTGTGCTCCCATCCCTGAGATTGAAATGCTTTATAAAAGATGATACAGAAATCACACAGCAAAGCTGTAGTGCCGGGATGCATCTATTGGAAAGGAAGCATTCCCAGCTTGAGCCCCAGAGCAATTCCTTCCTTTGTGCCTTCTGCTTCCTCTCAAGCTAAAGCTGATTTGATTGATTTCATATGTCAAAGTGTCATTAAGCACATCACCAGACCATAATCTATAAATAACTAATTAAACTTGGCTGACCGAGGAAGATCAGCATTGCTTACTTGTGATAAGGGTGAACATTTATTCAGCTTGCAAGAAATGGGGTAAGCAAAATCAAATCACCAGAGGGTCATGGCACCAGTGACATGCAATAGTGGTAAGGGCCTCTTAGTAATCTTACTATGCTATCTTTTACATTTCAGCTCTCAGAAGTGACCAGCAGTTTCCACTGAAATAACTCTTCTCTGTTACAAAGCAAACCCAACACTAAACAGACAGAAGGCTGACGAAAATACCCATCTAAAGTAACTAAAGCATCTTTAAAGCCTATCGTTGTTTGATTTTTGTTATTTTTAAGATAGAAAGGGCAAGAGAACACATGTGATACACCTTGCTAGAGCTTCCCTCTACACATCCTGTCCTGCTGAAAGCAAGCAGGAGAAGGAAGCTTTACGGAACATCACACTGGTAGGTGTAAGGCCAGAAACAGTCACACTCTTACGTGTCGTAGGTGTAATACTCATGTTCAAACTGGTGGCAGGAGCGCGGGGTCACTTCATACACACCTACAAACATTAAGGCAAAGAATGACCTGCTGAAAAAATTCAAGTTGGCTGAATTCTCAAGATCACATGAGAGCAGAGGTACAGAACCAACCACAAAATTCAACTATGTATCTGCTGCCTTTCACACAGACACTTTCTGATGTGTCTGACAAACAGAACCCATATGAATGAGATTATTTTAACATGATGTTCATTCATCAAAGATGAAATACTTCCATCACCAAGAAAAAAAAAGTAATATTTTATTTCTGGAATCTAGATTTGATGAAGGACTAAATAGCAGAAGAAATGGAGAGTTTGAAAAACTTGGAACAGATCATTTACATACAGATGTAATTACAACAATGCCTTTCAGAAACCTCAGAAACCACAACAGATTTATTTTTTTTTTAGTTCCCAGCAGTATTAGCTAACTGGTTATTTTTCACTTTTAGCACTAATATTCTACAGCTGTTACCTGGCTTTGAAAGACAGAATCTATTAACTCCTTTGGACAGGTTATAAACACCAACATTCTCTGGTCCATTTCCATCCTGATAAAATTCCTGTGAAGACACAGCACAATTCACTATTAGTAACTACCAACAACAAAATGAAAACAGTATTTGCCTAAAGATACATCAATGCCCCATCTCTTTTATAACAGCTAGCATCACAAGACCATTTTACCAAATTTAAAAGACAAATCTCAAAGCACTCTAAACATCAATGCTCACATGCTCTGTGACCCTCCAGAGACAGGACAAAGCCTTGATTCCAAGCATAATCCAACCAGCCTACACGAGGTCATTAAAAACATACAAGAACATTGGTTTCCTACATACCAGTGTGATTGCATGAGAAAGAGAACACCTCAGCATATATCCAGTCTGCCTGAATTCTACTCCTGACACATCTTCCTCCAAGACTTCCAATTCCAAAGACTTATTCTTCCA
Source organism: Rhagologus leucostigma (assembly GCA_013397725.1). Lineage (NCBI taxonomy): Eukaryota > Metazoa > Chordata > Aves > Passeriformes > Rhagologus > Rhagologus leucostigma. The sequence goes on along the minus strand of VZTD01002079.1, from coordinate 471,173 downwards.
GCACCAGTCTTCATGTACAATGCTTACTAGAATACACACCACACAAAGCATTTTAGTAATGTAAAACTGGGTAAATAAGGCCAGGTTTCATGATATAAAAAGTTTGTATTACTCTAACTTCCCTGATAATAATCTTCAAAGATAAATACTCCACAATGCCTGGCTCACAGCACTGCAGCATCACCAGGAATCCAACACATCTATCAGGAAAGCTGTACTATGAAAAGGAATAATGAAGACTGGCCACCCTGGAAGGCTCCTCGATGGGCACTACCACAGTGACAGGCAAAGCAGCCTAGAGGACATCACAACATAACCCCAATTTAACCTGGTGGAAAGATGTTCCCACTCCTGTATAGAGTGCAGTCTATATACTCCTTCTACACCTTTCCCTGGAAAACAATTTGTTTCCGCAGGCCGGGGCAGGCTGGCCAAAATACATACTGTTCTTAGGAGCAGCACTCTGGAAGCAGAACTAGAGTGTGTTCCTGTTCTTAGGCTTGGGACAAGCCAGTTCATGATAAAGCCCACTTCCCCCACACCAGCCATGCAGACCCTAAAACTCAGGGGAGCAGTAACCTTTGGGCTGACACAGGGTTAAACATCCACCATTAAGAAAACCTGATGCACTGTTGTAAGGTATTTTTCCAGATTCTCTCAAGTTTCACAACTGTGTTGGGCATACTGCAAAAGGTATCCATGATAACAGAAGTGCTCAGATAAGGTCACAAACTGAGCTCCCGAGGTCCCCCACAAGCAGCTCCCCAGGTCCTACCTTTGTACTTGCCCGGGAGCACTCCCTCGAAGGTGAAGGGCACCGAGTCCCTGCTCCCTGCCAGCTGCAGGCTGCGCTTCTCTCCCTGGCGGCTCACGGACTGCAGTGTCACCGTCAGGTCACCGCACGCGTCTGGGAGGGAACACAGCACGCGAGGCTGCACCCCAAAGCCCCTCCAGCCACACCTCAGGGGTACTGACACAAATGGTTACTCCCTCCCAGTACATTTCCAACTGAAACTTGTTTCTCAGGCACCTGTTTACCTGTGGTTTTTTGCATTCTGCAGGATTTTGAGACTGTTAATCATACTCTTTTATCTAATGGGAAGAAAAAACCTGAGATCAACATTTAATCCCTGGGTCCACCTCACTCTGCAGAGACTAAAGAGCCCAGTAAACACCTGAGAGACAGAACACAAAGTGCAGGGAGGATTCAGAGAGGAAAAAGGAAGGGTAAAAATGAAAAAAGTCAGCCTCCAATCATTATCTGCTGAAATCAGTGGGTAATCAAGGAAAATAGCAGGAGAGAGGAACTTTAGACTAAAATAAAGACAAAAAGTTTATGAAAGAGAACAGAAGTTGAAAGCTTCTGCCAACAGCTTGAGCATCTATCCTACAGTTTTTACACTCACTGCTTTTTTCCCTTTTTTTGTAAACTTCTTTTTCACCTCCAGTACTTCTCTGATTGATGTACAGTATCCCAAGTGGCAGTCAGGACCATTTCCTTCCAGAACTTACCCATCTTCTGAGGAAGGAATACTGGCTTATCCCTAGCAAGTATTAAAAGTAGGTACATAACTTTATTCCAAATTTTGTTAAGGTACCTTACTAGGCCACAACGGCCCCCAAAAAGAGCTGCTTTTTCCATGTGCTGGAAGTTACACATTTACTTACCTGCTGATGGGACTAACCACAGCAAGTGTCTTGGTCTCAACAACACTCACTCACACATGCAGTGCTAAAGTTCTCCGTTCCCACTGCCACTTCACTTTCACAATGGACTTACCTAAACAAGAGATCTTCCCTGAGACAGATGCCAAAAACTGAGAGAAGGTCACATCCATCACTGGTCTGTCAGTAACAGTGACAGGGAACATTTTGGGTTTCAAAGCCAATCCTGCTCTGGTCTCAGCCTCTGGAATAATTACCTGTTGAGTACATGACATCAAGACATCACCAGCTTTCAGATACCCATCCAAATACACCCACTCTGATGTCTTCAATGCATTTATCAGAAATAAGAAAATGGAAATTTACTGTAAATCCCAGGCAAAGCAAAACCAGCCCCTCTAACATGCTTTCCAAAATTTTAAAACCTTATAGAATACCATGACAGTCCTACAATGAAGCTCATTCTTACCTGAACATTGTATGTACCCGATTTTGCCTTGAAACAAAATGCTCCATGAGGGTCAGCTTCTGTTGTAACCAGTGATGCTTTGTCTTTGTCTTCAGGTATCATGGTTACCTTGTATTTACTAATCTGTTTGACTGTGTCAGGGAAACGAGTTACTGAGATGTGGCCACACACACTGAAGCTGTTAAATAAAAGCCAGTCATCAGAACAAATTGTTTGATTCGACAAAGACCATAAAACACCACTTGTTTTAGAACTTCTTTAAAAAGTCGACCTCACTATGTTGAGGTAATAACACCTCAATGAATTGAAAATGATTTCTCCTGAAAGAGAGATTTACAAGCAACTTGCTTCACTCTTCCCTGCCAATCACTTCAAGCCTTTTTTCTTCTTCCTTTTTTTTTTTTTTTTTGGTGCTAGGCAGGCAATGGATTTAGGACTTTCTCCCCACAGGTTTTAAATAGTTTCAAATGTTTTGTGTCAAAAACCTTGAATATGATAGGTAATCCACTGGGACACAACCTTGGTACACCTACGCTTGTGAAAGCACAAGACAAGATGACAAATTAGAAGCTGCTGAGTTTTGCTTATTGCGTTCAACAGCACAACATACTTAGTTACTGAATAAATTGTACCCCATCACTTAGCAGCACAGAGGGCTTTTTCTAATTGTCCGGCTATGTCTGTAGGAGATGACTGCTATTTGACTCAGTAAATTCCAAGTTTTCACTTCTCCAGAACACTGCCACTATTTCCTCCTCTGAAGTCCTGGACACAGAACCACGGCCCTTTCATCTTCCGCAGCTCACGCCGTATCTCCCACCACCGCACAGCCTTACGCTCACAGTCAAGGCATCAAACAAGAAAAACACAATTCAGGTAAGGCAACAATGACCTTGACAGTGAGCAGTAAAATGCAGAGGTTTGGTACAACACTGCACTACTCAGCTGTGTGACTCCAAATACCCTCCTTCTGTGCAAGAGTGAAGCAGCAGGAAGCATCTCTGTTGCTTTCTCGGTTCACATACCATTCTAAAACTCTTAATTTGCCCAGGTCTTAGTATCTTCTTTTGCAAGGGAGAGCTTATTAAGAGGACGCTCTAAACCTTAACTATTACTGAGCAAAATATTGTGCACAAAACTGCACTCATGCTGCCCTATTTACCTTGAATTTCTTCAGCAACATTTAGCTCCTGACAACACTACACAAGTCTGAGCATGGGAAAGGATCACCCATTTTCACGGCCTCATCCACACATCAAATTGCATTTTCATCCTGATACCAGTCCTTACCCTGTTGCAATGATGTTTGCCAGCTGAGGTGTATTTGGTGCAATCTTCACAGTAATAGTATCAAAAAACAGGTGTTCTTTCCTGGCATGAATTGTGTATGTACCTGTTGTTATGTTCTCAAGGCGGAAAGAGCCATCAGCTTTTGTCTTCACTGTAACAAATAACAAGAGTTAAAAAACAGAGCATATGTTGACTCTCCGTCCTTACGTATCAACAGATCCGGAGGGCATGCACTGCTTTAGGTTATTTTTAATTCATATTACACAACAAAGAAATAGTATTATGGCTTTTTACTAGATGAACCTTCATTTCTGTCTTTCAAAGTACAATCTGGCATACAGTTGAAAGAAATTAAGAAATTTTCAACTGCCAAACAAATGAACACTTAATGCTCTCATCTAAACCAGTAAATGCAAAATTAATCAACTGTATGAAATCCACTTTAATATTTCAAATAAATTGCAACAAAAGCAGTGTATTATCCTGAAGGGTTAATTTCACGTCATACACAAGTCCTGTACTTTAGTTTAATAAAGGCTTCCCTGCAGCAACAAAGATCAAGAGCATTGCATACCTTTAATCTGATTGTTCAGAGTCACAGTGGCATCAGCAACTCCTTCTCCTTCAGGACCATTCAACACCCGGCCTGTGACAGAGAAACCCATCACATGGAAAACAGGCTGAAATGGGAAAAAATTAACATCAGTCTTTACTCAGGAAATGCAAACACACACCTACAGCAATCAACACCAACTGTTTTCTCTCCACACACATATAAAGGAAACTTATTTCCAGCTCTAGGAAAAAAATGTACCAGGATAATCACAGTGAAAGTACAAACTGATCTCCAGGCATACTGTTCCCCTAAGTACAAAACACACATTCTCAATTTATCTGCACTGGGCCTGTCACAGATCATAATGCCATACACAAGGCACTCTGCAAACCAGAAAAACCTACAGGCCCTTCTCCAGAGATGTGACAATCTCAACGAGGAAATTTAAGCAATCTGGAAGATTACTGCCTGTTTGCAACACGGACATGAAGGTGTACACAGCAGACAGCTTTGGCCTGTTTTGTTTCTTCCTAGTAAAAGGGACCGAAGTACAGAAACACAGCACAGTACTAGAAACTGTCTTCTACCTGCTGTGCATAAACACAATACAGCTGCTCTCTGCTAAAATCAGTTAGACTTTTACAGGAATGAGTGGCACAAAAGGATTACTTCCTCTGAAGGCCTTACCTCAATCTGTAAACTGTCATGCTCTACAAGGAAGTCCAATCTAGATGGAGCAACATCAAAGGTGATTCTCTCTCCCCTGTAGAATGGTATCTGAAAAAAGACACACGGCTTTGACTCCTAAACTGTGATGACAGAATGGTTTTCCTTTACCACTTTCCATGTTCTTATCACCATCAGACACCTCTACTACAGGTCAAATGAGCTGCAAACCTCCTGGAAAAAATAACTCAGAGGGATGGAGACACAAATACAGGCAGTATTTCAAGACTGATGGAAACCATGAAATTACCAGAAGAGATGGCAAAGTAACCCCCTACTCAGAATATAGCAAAGGTACTTGGATGTGCAAGAGCTGACAGATAGGAGACTATATGATTGCTAGAAGGATTAAAGGAATGAGAGAAGCCTGAACCCCATGTGTAGAGCACACAGACTGAGAATGCAGGACCATCACTCCAGGCAGTGCACAGAAAACATGCTCCCACACCATCCAGATGTAAAAAAGAGAATGTGAAAAAAAGGAAACAGCTTAGAGAGGAGGAGGCAATAGCACACTCTGGTTTAGAAAGTGAAAGTTAACAACCAACTGAATAGACAAGCAATGAATTTCTAGTCACTTACCACAGTGTATTTCCCACTTGGCAGAGAAAGAAAGCTGAAAGAGCCATCTTCTTTTGATACAACATTGCACAAATAAGATAAAGACTCATCTCTTGATTGGAACCCATCCACAGGAGAAATATTGCAGCCCACAACATCCTGTAGTAATAAATGCAATACAACCTTTTGCCTCAAGGAAGAATAGAGAAAATAATTCGGGGGGGGATACATGAAGGTTCAGAATACTCAGCTGTGAATGAATGATGGGAAATAGAAAACCATTTTAGGGGCAAAGTTTGACAACATGGCTTAAAATTCATGTACAGGTAAAACAGGAAAAAACAGCAAATAATCAACTTTATGGTAAAAAAGGACAGAACACTGGGAAATCCAACGTCCCCAAACTCCACTATGTGTCTTAACTGACTCCAGTTCTGTGGACAGGGCTAACATTGCAGAACAGAGCTCAACTCTGCATGACCAGATGTCTCACACTCATTTCTTAACACACTTGTAAGGCGGCAATAGAAGCTGTTGAACTTTGTCTTCCCATCAAGAGGGCAAAGAGTAATTAAGATCTCATGCTGAAGACAAATCACAGCCACTGTACAATGAATTATGAAATAATTCCATGGAGGTCATGTTAGATTACAAGGGCCTTGTTGGGAAAAAAAAAATCACACAAAAGAACCAAACACAAAAATACAGTTTGAGGGGCTGTACAAGCCAGTGAAGGACAGAGATGAGTATCAGGGCAATATGAATCTAGAAGCTATTAAGTTCTTATTTATAGCCATACTCATATTGAAAAGGTACTGATCAACCATTACCTCTTTAGACACTGAAGAAGAGAAAAGGAGAAACATGACCCCTTTCATGGGTTCTCCATCACTCCTCACAGACCCAGAGACGTTGTAGCCTGCCACAATCAGGGGGCTGGCAGCATAAGCATTGGAACTTGTCACCCGCACCACTGTCTTCGACTGAAATACAGAAACAAACATTTTCATCAAAAGCAGGCATTAAGTCTCATTTACAGCACCAAAATAACAATCGGAGGCTGTACATTTAAAAACAGGAACAGAGGCCAGAGCAGCAGTACTCAAAGAGGGTCCCCAGGCTACTCAACACACAAAGACACTAAAGAAAAGATACTTTCTAGAACAGTATTTTTCCTGCTTTACTCATTTAGGAAATGGTCAGTATATCAGAGCTCCTCAGAAAACAAGAGGTCTGGGAGGGAAGGATTAGAGCATCTGCTACAATATTCTTGCAAAATGTACAGGATCAGAAGATGGAAAGCAAGAGCTCACTTGCCAGTCCTTCCCTGGCTGGCTTCACTATCCCCAAACTGGGTCTGTACGAAGCAGTTTCTTGACTACCTGAATTAGATGTAGAAAAGCTCCAGTAACCCTGTCCACCCACAAAGCCCCTTCCTCAAACTAACTGATCCAGACAAGGTCTAGCAGATCCATCCTCCCTAAACAGGCAAACCAGAACTTCTGCAGGTTCTAACCTCTTTCAACATCCAGGTAGGATGCGATGCAAAGATTTCATATTCGCCAGGAAGCACTTTAAAGAAAGCAAACCTGCAAGGCAAGAAAGGCATTATGTCTCTTCAGAAACAGCCACAAACATTTGTTCAAAGAAAAACAATTCAGACTCTATTCACGTTACAAAAATATTTCAGAACTCTTACAGGCCCAGTCAATACGGCAGAATTGAAAGGATTTTGTGCAAATGAACAGATGAATTAAGTATGCACCACCCCACTCACTTTCCTCCAGGTTGTGTAATAGTTGCTTGTATGTTTATGTCACTGCCAGCATTTCTCAGTACAACCTGAACTCCAGCAGGACCTAATGTCTGACCTTTGCTGAGAACCTGCCAAAATAAAAAGAAACTGAAGTATAAATGAATAAAAATAACTTGTAGAGCAGAATTTGAATGTTTTTATGAAGGTTGAATTAGCATAAGGAATAAATAAAGATAAAGGAGCCTAACCTTTCCGTTCACAGAAAATCCTGTGAACACAAAGTTAATATCACCTCCCTTTGTGCAAATGTCATTAATGCCATCCACATGGATGTCTACACTGGTTGGTTCTGGAAGAGAAGAACGATGAAACAGCACGGTGGTTAGTGAGAGCAATCACAAAGAAACTCTGCTTCAGCTTTACAAAACTTTCACAGAAATGTATTAATTTAAGCATGCCAAGTGTTGCTCTGGAAGTCTTTCTTCAGCAAAGTTAAAGCACCCCCAAATCCTGATGCTGAAAATCCTCTTTCCCTCCTCCCGCTGCAGCCATTTTTGTCAAAAATCCACATTCCTTCAAATCAGTTCAAGGGTTACTTTGTCAGTGTCTACCACATAGCTTTACCTTCGCCTGGTACAGTAAGTACATTTCAGTTATTAAACCATGCAGTATGGTTTATAGGTTTTGAAAAGTGCTCCATTTTCCCTGCCAGCTGCAAGTTAGAGATAAGTCCCACACTGCAGATACAGTGTCCTATTGTAAGAAGGCATACAAGCACTTACCAAAACTCCACCCTAGGGGAGGCTCAATTTTAAGAATGAAATCCCCCTAAAAAATAAAAAGCAGTAACTGTCATCATTGATCTAAATTCAATTTAGCTAAAGGATGAAAAAGAAAGTCAGAACACAAGCATCATGCTGCGGAGAGGAACACAAGACTCGAGTGTACCATTCTCCACCATTCTCCTTTCCTCCTGCTTATGATACTCTGTTCAAAGAAGCAGCAATATCTACCCAGACAGGCTGGGATGCTGGGCTCACATCCAGCCAAGAGCAGAAATTAACTATCACCATGTTTATACTGCTTCCAGCACAAACCTGGCTCACAGTCAAGCAGCTCAGTGCTAGAAAGTGTTCAAATCTATCTCTACCTGCCCCAACAGATGGGCTCTAAATCAGCCTTTGATATTTCCACTGGGTTGTATTCAACCATTCTGCTCAAACATGGGATAACAAAATTCCAGTGCTTTCAAAAGCTCTGATCCAAAAGGGTATTAATCAATAAAGGGACCCTCTTTATATCAGAGAACCCACATGCGTTCTGCCACATATATTCTGAAGTTCATCCCTGGAAAGGCTCAAAGGCTTAAGAATGAAATCACCAAGATCAGAAAGCATATTACACTCTTAGACTGGGAAGGGAAGGAATTATTTGGTGGCTGCATGACCTCTTTAGGTGCCTTCCAACCCAAACCATATTGTGTTTCCACTTCTGATCCCTAACTAGCTCCTTAAAAGAGCAAACCATTTTGACCATCTAAGGGCAGCTTGTATTTGATTTGACTGTAAACACCTTTCCAGTCTAGTAGACATCAAATTACTGATACATTCTGAGCTTCCTCGATCATTTTTTCCTTAAGACATTTTTAATATCTGCAATTAACCACTCAGGTTATTTTCAATTCAGTCATACCAAAACACCTTCTCATGTACATTTATTTCCATTTCTATAGGTAAAAAACTGAAAGCTTTATCTGTACTCTGTAGGAGCCTGTACTTTTCGTGCAGTATTTGTACAGCTACAGCACACAGCTGCTGGCAGTAATTCAGGCTCCCAATGCTGCAGTCATTCCAATAAACAGCACAAATGCAACTCTGCAGCTATAGTTAGCTGGCTTTTCTCTTAAGAGCTAGCAGTGGGAAATGAAGTAGTTGCACTACAAAAAGAAACAGTTGAAACTTTGATCCAAACCAAACTAAATTATGTCCTGATTCAAATGTTTCATGGGTGGGTGTTGTTCTGAGATTTAATCTGCCGGCAGATCGAGGTGGAGGCAGCTGCTGCCTCCAGCACAGAGAGGACAGCGCAGGTATTTGTGTCTTACCTTGTCATAGAGGGGAATCATGAAATACCCATTGTTCGGAGCACAGTCTGTCTGGTATTTCAGAGTACCATGTTTTGTATATAACTTAATCTAAAAGAAGCAAACAAAACAGACACAAAGATATTTAAAACAAGGCGAGGAGCGCTGGAACCGGGCACTCTAACCCAGTGCTGTCACACAGCAGCAGCAGCCATGCCCAGAGAGCAGCAGGACACGGTTTATGGTAAGCAGGCTGCAGAGCGCCAGGGTGAAGCAGAGCCGCAGTTCCACCGCCACCTGTGACCGCGGCCCGGGCGGCAGCGCTCGGCACGCCCGGCAGGCATGCGGGGCCGGCGGCGGGCGGGGCGGCGGCGCCCACCTCGATCAGGGAGTAGTTGATCTCCACGTC